>CAJVPU010000543.1:0-16903 GCA_910591775.1 Dentiscutata heterogama | reverse complement strand
GTACCGCAATAGCGAGTAAGTTTTGTACTAAAACTTTTTACAATAAATCATAATAGAAATCATGACTGTTAATTCCAGTACAACCTAACTCAACTTAACTACGTACCGCAATAGCGAGTAAGTTTTGTACTAAAACTTTTTACAATAAATCATAATAGAAATCATGACTGTTAATTCCAATACAAACCAATTCAACCTTGTATCAAAATTTTTTACAGTAAATCATAATAGTAATCATGACTGTTAATTCCAATACAAATTAACTCACCTGAATCAAATACAGCTAGTAAGATTGTAACAAAATTTTTTTACAGTAAATCATAATATAAGTCACGACTATTAATTCTAATACAAACTAACTCAACCTTAACTACGTACCGCAATAGCTAGTAAGTTTTGTAACAAAATTTTTACAATAAATCATAATAGGAATCTCAACTGTTAATTCCAATACAAACTAACTCAATCTTAACTACGTACCGCGATAGCGAGTAAGTTTTGTACCAAAATTTTTTACAGTAAATCATAATATAAATCACGGCTGTTAATTCCAATACAAACTAACTCAACCTTAACTACGTACTGTAACAGTTTGTAAGTTTTGTATCAAAATTTTTTACAGTAAATCATAATAAAAATCACGACTGTTAATTTCAATACAAAACTAACTCAACCTTAACAGTAAATCATAATAGAAATCACGACTGTTAATTCCCCAATACAAAACTAACTAAACCTTAACTATGCACCGCAATAGCTTGTAAGATTTGTACCAAAACTTTTTACAATAAATCATAATAGAAATCATGACCTTAATTCCAATACAAACTAACTCAACCTTAACTACGTACCGCAATAGATAGTAAGTTTTGTACCAAAATATTTTATAATAAATCATAATAGAAATCACGATTGTTAAGTCCAATACAAACCAACTCAACTTTTACTATGTACCGCAATAGCTAGTAAGTTTTGAAACAAAATTTTTTACAGTAAATCATAATAGAAATCGCGACTTTTAATTCCAATACAAACTAACCCAATCTCAACTACGTACCGCAACAGTTTGTAAGTTTTGTATCAAAATTTTTTACAGTAAATCATAATAGAAATCATGACTGTTAATTCCAATACAAACTACTCAACCTTAACTACGTACCGCAATAGTCTGTAAGTTTTGTACCAAAATTTTTACAGTAATTCATAATAGAAATCACGACTGTTAATTCCAATACAAACTAACTCAACCTTAACCAAATACAGATAGTAAGTTTTGTACCAAAATTTTTTATAGTAAATCATAATACAGTAGAATCACGACTGTTAATTCCAAAACAAACTAACTCAACCTTAACCAAATACAGCTAGTAAGTTTTGTATCAAGATTTTTTAAAGTAAATTATAATAGAAATCACGACTGTTAATTTCAATACAAACTAACTCAGCCTTAACTACGTACCGCAATAGTTTGTAAGTTTTATACCAACATTTTTTACAGTAAATCATAATAGAAATCACGACTGTTAATTCCAATACAAACTAACTCAACCTTAACTACGTACCGCAATAGCGGGTAAGTTTTGTACCAAAATTTTTTACAGAAATCATAATAGAAATTATGACTATTAATTCCAATACAAACTAACTCAACTACGTACCGCAATAGCGAGTAAGTTTTGTACCAAAATTTTTTACAGTAAAACATAATAGAAATCACGACAGTTAATCCCAATACTAACTCAACCTTAACTACGTACCGCAATAGCTCGTAAGTTTTGTACCAAAATTTTTTACAGTAAATCATAATATAAATCACAACTATTAATTCCAATACAGACTAACTCAACCTTAACTACGTACCGCAATACAGTAGTTAAGGTTGAGTAGTTTGTATTGGAATTAACAGTCATGATTTCTATTATGATTTACTGTAAAAAATTTTGGTACAAAACTTACGAGCTATTGCGGTACGTAGTTAAGGTTGAGTTAGTTTATATTGGAATTAACAGTCATGATTTCTATTATGATTTACTGTAAAAAATTTTTGTGTAAAACTTACCGACTATTACGGTACGTAGTTAAGGTTGAGTTAGTTTGTATTGGAATTAACAGTCGTGATTTCTATTATGATTTGCTGTAAAAATTTTGTTACAAAACTTACTCGCTATTGCGGTGGTGCGTGTAGCTAAGATATTATTCTAGCTTTAAATTTAAGGCAACAAAATTTACAAACACACATTATACTTACAATCCTTTAACCAATTTATAGGTCTCCGTTGCCCATGTATCTCTCGGTTTAATTTTTAATAATTTCTTCAAGTCAGAGATTGAATCCTTATACCTTCTCATCATGTAATTAATTTCTCCTCGATATCTCAGTGCTGTTATATTGCCTGGTTCGATTTCTAGTAATTTAGTTAAGTCTTCCACTGCTTTATCATATTTGCCCAAAATAAAAAATAATTTTCCTCGATAGCTTAATTCAAATATATTATTTTGCTTTTTTTCTTCTAATGATTTTGACAACTCATTAACTAAATCGGCAAGTGATGCTCCGTCTTTGTCTATAATTAAATAATCTTTTGTTTGGTATTTTAGTGAAAGTGCATATTCGTTATTTGGCTTAATCAAGTTTTTTATTCTGTTGATTATCTCAAATGTATTGTTAATACAGTATTGATGTTTTCGTTGGTCATTACTATTTTTATAATGGAGTAAAGTATATATAATGATAAGTTTAAATCCATATTGATTACGTAGTGTTAAATAAATTTACCATAATATTTGAATCTTTTGTGACCGAAGTTCACTTTTACAGACCCGTCTTGCGATCTAAATCCAACGCAGGGATATAAAATGCCTTTCCAATTTTCAGGCAGATTGCACGCAATTCCTTGAAATATATTATAATATTTAATTTCTATCTTATCAGAAATTGAAGATATAAAATTTAGTTCCTAAGGCGTTAATTACCCAAGTTAATTCCATTTTTAGTATAAAATACTATCTTATTTATGAAATTTAAATAACATCGCCAGTAGTGTATGTTGGTCCATACGGCTCTACACTTCCAGAACAAAAAAAATTTCCATCATCACCATGGTAACCACATTCCCACGGTTCATTTTTTGCATTTTCATTATTTTCCTGTCCTAAAAGATATTATAATATAGATGTTAATATGTAATAATAAGTAATAATAATAAAATAAAAAATGTTAATACCAAGCATAAGCATGTTCTTTATATAATCTGTTTTTTCATTTGAATCGTCTATTTTTTTAATATTTTGTTTCGTACAGTATCCGATTCCAATCATTCTATTAAAAAATAGAATTAAATAATAATTAAAAAAGATTGCAAGAATAAAAGTGTTGTTTATGGCATGAAATAATTATTAGTATTACCCATTTTTCCCTCTATTTATAATTTCAATTTCAAAGTAAAATATTCCACATCGTAAAGGGATTGAATGATTCGCTCGAACTATAGCAGCTTTATAATCATCAGGATCTTTAATTGAAAATTTTTAATAAATTAGCAAATTGTGTGTTATTTACGATTAACACTCATAAAATCGTGATGTTAACCCAATAAATTATGTTTCCGCAAAAATTCTTATTTCACATTACCTGTATAATTCACTTTAAGACCACTTGAATCTATTTTAATAAATGGCGACTTATCTTCAATATCCCATGCTACCGATAAAGCATCATCATTGTATAAATCTTCCATTGAGGGTAATATTCGCAGATGAGAAGCTTGAGAGAATCTTCAATGTGACAATTATTTGTTTTTTTTTTTTCTTAAATTTAGAATGTATAAATTTTGAAAATTGGATGGTTCTATTATTTAGACTTTTGATCAGAGACTTACAATTAGTGAACAAAAATTTCATAACAATTTATACAATTATTTGTACGCACGTACGTACTATCCCTTTTGACATCAATTTCGTACAATTAATTTTGTACAAAATAACATTTAATTTTATACAAAGTGACATTCAAATTTGTACAAAATAACAATTAAAATAATTAATAAATTTGATTAAATCGTGATATCTCATGATATAGTAATCCAGTATTATAGCGCTTTGCAAAAAGATGTGACCCCATGATTTTTGTGATGATGAAAGAGGAAAATTTCTGAGATTCTAAATTGTCTATTAATTCATATTTTCGATCAGTTATATTTATATTTATTTAAAATTGGTAAGATTCTTAAAATCTACAGAATCTCCGATTTCCATGCGATATTGTGATCTACAGAGGTCACATCTTTTTGCAAAGGCACCCAGAAAATGTGTACCGTGTTGGGTTCGAATGATGGTCCGGAAAATGTCTTCGAAATTTTTACTTTTGTTTTTTTTCTTTTTACTAAGACTTTCTTTTTCAATTATAACAATAATATAAAGGAATATTTAATGCAATTTACAACACATATATAACATATAGAATAATACAAATTTCGACATTATAATACTTTTAACCATTTGGTGACATTCGATAAATTATGTACTCTTTTTTGCAGTTAATAATTTTCGTTGACTATGATGAAATTTGGTGAAATAGATAAGATGCTAACTTGTTATTGATAGAGATTCGAGTCTTTTGTATCCTTCTTAAATATTCAATGGCAGTAAGAACTTGACTATTAGTGTTACTGATGATGAAAAAACTTTTCAATAGATTTTATATGCTTATTAGGTTTTCATTGCTACATAGTTATTAAATAACTTTTGAATTATTATTAATTATTAATTTTAAAAAATTAAAATACCAACCAAATTTAAATATCTTTTTTAGACAGCCAAACATTGCTTATTTTTACATTTGGCTCAACTTATAACTCAAAAGCGACAAAAGTATTTGACAATGTGGCATAGTTTTGTTTACCTAAGTTCTAATTTGATGGTTTCTTGCTTGTAATTAATGAAAAAACTTATAATATTAAAATACATGCTTATAAAAATTTTACATCACTTTTTTTTTTTTTGCAAAAAAAAAAACACCAAAAAAATATTATTGATCTATTATATAATTTAAACTAATAAGTAATTTTATTTTATTAACAAAATGGCAAACATGATTTTTTGTTTCTAGTTCTGACTTTTCATACCGTTCTGACCTAGATTTCTGGACAATTATCCAATTCCAGCCTGGTACACATTTTCCAGGTGCTTTGCAAAGTACAATAATGATTTTGGTACCATTTGGATCCTCTCGATGAATCAATTTGAATGGTACCAAAATATTGGATCACTACATCACAAAATATCATTATTTAATCAATCATATTTTAATTGTCATTTTGTACAAATTTAAATGTTGCTTTGTATGAATTTAAAAGTTACTTTGTACAAAATTAAACTTCACTTTGTATGAAACTGAATATCATTTTGTATAAAATTAAATGTCCTTTTGTATAAAATTGATGTCAAAAGAGATATATACTACAAATATTCTCAAGCAATAATTTAATAATAATATGTAACCCTATCTGTTATGCTAAAATTAAAGTACTACTGCAAATTTTGATTTTTCAGCTGATTTGTAATTTCAGCATGATTGGTTTATAGAAGCTGCCACATATCTACAGATTGTTAGAATATTAATATACTTAATATTATTAAAATTTTATCTGAATACTTATTCAACAAGTTTGATATATTTAGTTTGTACAGAAAGCCTGCTCTTGTAAGCCAACAAACTTGGCAAGAAATATTAAAAAAAACTCTAAATATAAATTAAATTTTATAATTAACATATAACATGAACTGGCACAAATATATATATATTATTATTTTTTTTATTTTGTTATTCAAGTTGATTTACAGCTCTTTAAATTGTTACAACAGATAAAATTAAAAATTTATAAAGGTTTTGGATTAGTATTTTCTGCAATATGGTTAGACTGTATATAAAAAATTGAATATAAAATGAAAGCTATATAAAATTGTATAAAAAATTATCTCGAGTTACACTTAAGACTTATCTAATTTTAACAAATTTTTTTGACTTTTTGAAGAAGAATATAAACTAAAATAATATAACAAAGTGAAACCTACATCAAATTTTGGTTAAATCGCTATGCAGAACACTTAATAGTTAATTAATATATTATACAAATCATGTGTATAAAATTTTAATTATGAGTCAAATAATTGATACACCTAAATTTTATATATAAAATTTGTCTTTTTGATTTATTTGGATAAAAAAAAAAAAGCTATCAATTTATTATTTGAGATAATTTTGCAATTCTTTAGCATTAAAAGCTTTTTTTTACAAAGTTTTTTTTTTTTGATATTAAGATGACCGCTTTAATTATGAAGAACTTTTTATTAGTAATTATTTACTATTATAGTTATAATAAAGATACAACTAGCCACATGTGCATCTTTTAAGTACTTATTTAAGTAGTCTGCTTGCAGGCTCTATACTAAATACTATATCTATAGTCCAACTAGAGAGTTACTTGTTTAAACTTTCTAATCCTAATTATTTTTATAATATATTATGCAAACCTGAAAACTACTATTTAGCCTGTTTTTCTAAATTGTGTACTCTATTTTAGAACTTCTATAACTTATTCTAGATATCTACTAACTAATTACTAGCTTGCATTCCTCTGTTAAGTAGACACATAGCTATCTATGAAATAAACCTACCAGAGCTTTTTCTATTCCATTTGGACTAATCTGGTTTTGTGTAGTTGTTAGGCTCCCACTTGCAGTTAAGTTGTTATCTATTTAACCACTTTGCTCTTATAAAGTTTGCTTTTCAATCTCAGTACCCACATTTGAACTTTTCTTTTTTTTGTTATTTTCTTATTGATTCATCCTTTACTTCTAACCAATAACTTAGAAGATTTGACCTTGGCTTGACTTTAGATGCTAGTGTCTTTGTCTTGTCTTAGTACATGATTTTACAGTATATATTCTTTTCCTCTAATTTAGTAAGCTAGTCCTATAGACATGTCTAGCATTTTTCTGTCTGACTAGTTTCTTGCCCAACTTTCATTACCTTGGTCTTGGTGGGTAAAGTCCTCATTATTAGTTTCTCATACTGGCTAGCCAGGGTTGGTGTACTTCATAATAGCCTTGCAGATTTTTAACTTTTCTAAATTGGTGATCAGGTTAGTAAATCTCCCTACTAAAGGATCTTGTTGTTATTTGGTTTTCAAATTTTAGTTTTAACTTTCAAATTTGAGTCTTTTCTGTAATGCCATCAAAGATTGTTATTATTCCTTACTTGGGTCTTCCCAAATAGGTTTTGATTATTCTAGTTTCTTGGCATTTATATGCCAAGACTCCTATACTAGATAGTGCAACCAAGATTACAGATTCTAGATCTAACTGATCAATAAATAATAACACAGGTTTATTTTTTAAAAACATTATCTGTGAGATTTGAACTTTGGACCTGACACTTGGTGGGGTGATGACTAGACTACTTTATTAAGCCGCTATACTCTTTTTTCTCACAAAGTTTTAAAAATGATTTATAGTAAAGTTGTGAAGAATCTTGATTTCAAAGTTAACCAAATTTTTGATAATTTTTACTATTTGTTTATATTTTATATTATATATATTATTTAACCAAAATAAGTAGGTCCTTAAAGCCTAACAAATCAATTAAGCTAATAGTTCAGGGTTATGCATATTAATTGACTACTATAATCAATAATTAATCAAACTCAATAACAAAATATGCTATATAATAAAGTATTACAATCAATTTTTGAATGCACTTAAAAAAAATTATATTGCTTGCAACTAAAAGGTCTTATATCTTGTATTTAGAGAGATTTATTAGAGTTGTACTTGAAGGCTATATGCTTAGAGTACTTAAAGCTTTTTTTTTTTCATGCTTAAAGTTTTTTTTGTATTTGAAGTTTTTTTTTTTTTTTTTTTTTTTGTATTAAAGTTTTTTTTTTTTTGTAATTGAAAGTTTTTTTTTTTATACTTAAAGCTTTTTTTTAAATATATTTTCTAGCTTTATATATCTAGCTTCAGCAAATTATATATAACTTCAATACTTTATATCTAGTCTCCTTTCAAATATACTTTGTTTTAAATATGTTTTAAGATTTCTGGTTAAATTTTTTTGAATCTTAATATGATATATTTTTTCTTTGTATAAAGAATTTTTTTTATAAAAATTTTTTTTTGTATAATTTTTTTTTTTAAAAAAAATATTTAAAAAGTTGAGCAGTACTTTTTACAAACTTTAAGTCTTTCATATTTCATATTCCAAATTAAAAACCTTTTATTTAAACTAAAATTAGAAATAAAATACTTAATAATATTAGGCTTATATGAATAATATTTTAATATCAATAATTCATTTAAGCTTCTTATCAAAGAGTTTAAAAAGCAATAGGCTCTTGCAAAAAACTTCTAGATAAGATTATATAGCCATAAACAAAAAAATGGTGATGAATAGAAAGTTTACATATGCTAGCTCTTAAAATTAAAGGAATTAAGCAAAAAAAAGAAGATATCTCTTCTAAAAAGCTTTGTATAACTTGGAAATAACCTCTTGTTAAATGTAAAGCTGAAGTAAAAATAACCTAATTTTTTGCTACAAAAATTATCTGTGTTAAACAAGTAAATAGCACTTTAAACTATTGTTATAATATTAATAAAGTTGATATGTAAAAATACTCAAAATTTATTAGAGTTAATAAGTGAAGAAGTAGTCAAGAGTTATCACTATCTAGCAATCACAGATATTGTTTGAAATAAGGCTAAGAAAACATGCAAAAACTTAGATGTGAAATATCTCAAAATGTAGAATATTACAAATATTAAATTTAAACTTGTGGGCTTAATAAATTCACATCTTGTTGGTAATTCTAATATAAAGGCTAATATTATTAAAACAGTAAAATTCTTAACTATAAAAAACTATTTAGTAGAATGATTTTTTATTCAAAAGTTTTACTACAGATTTTGCTTCACAAATTTAAAGCAATTAAAAAGTCTAATGCGATATAGTTTGCTAACTATTATAGACTCAATATATATAACTAATAGGTATAGTTGATGACTATTTACATTATATATTCATGATGGCTGTAGTTGTTAGAATGTAAATGTACATTTTTATATTAGTAATAAGAATAGCAAAACTATAATATTAGTATTAAAAATTATTTAAAGTTTGCTTTCTACTAGAATTTACAATACATACTTTTTGACCAAAGTAGTATAAAAGCTAATAGTATTAAAACAGCCTTCTTAAGTTTTTAAGCTAGAGAGCAAAAGTGTAGTATTTTTTTTTGTATGGTTTATATTATATACATAAATAAAAACTATATATCACAGACTAACTCTTGACCAAATAACCTATACAATATATAAAAGAACCAAGGCTAGATATGAAAGTATCATTCAAAATACTATAACTAATTGCTCTGTTCTAGTAGTTGTTAAATATATTACTAGGAATTATTTAAAAAATTAAATAAGTAGACCCTTTGGAACTAACAACACTTACTACTTCTTCTTTAGGTTATATCAACAAATCCTCTTAAATCTTATCACAGTAAGCTTAAGAAAAAAAGCTCAAATATATATGGTCTAATCAGTATATATTTTTTATCTATTAGAAGGTCTTAAAATATAGCAACTCAATATTTAAAGCTAGACAATATTAATTTAAAAAAAAAAAGTAAAAAATTAAATAAATAAATAAATAAAAAATAATAAATATGAGCTATTTATTATATATCTTCAAAAATTCACTAAGGTAGAAGATTAGAGTCATGAAAGGTATTGATTAAATTTAATATTTATAATAAAAATTTTAGCAAAGATGCTAATAAGGCTAAAACCCAGACAATATATACAAAACACAAACATAAAGCTAAAGAAAGATAAAAGTTATTAAAAGATAAGTAATTTTTTTTAAAACTAATTTTAGTTTATTTTAATTGATTCACAAATTGATATTTTTTAATATAACTTAAACCTTATAATTTTATAACTATTTATAGTTGTATATAGAACAATTTTAGACAAATTTGAATATTTTTTCAAATTAAAATTTTATTAATATAATCTATTTTAATTTTTTCATAAATCCCCAGCAAATTTGAGGTTCTCCCAGCAAATTTAACAGTATAAAGAAGTATATTTTTTTTAAAATAATATAGTCTTTAAAATTTTACTATAATAAATAGAAGTTACAATTTATATTCTACAAAAATTTGGTAATAATTAACTATGTTTATGAAAATTTTTATCAGTGACTAATTTTTATTGTCTATATAAGGTTTTGATCTGCCATATATATCATATGAAAAATAATCTACATATACTCTACTCTTAACCCTGCATATTTACAATATCACTACCTTTTCTGGCTATGCTATCTTCATTAACCTGTTTTTTAAACATGACTTTAAATTCTGCATTATCTCTACCTACTTTCTCTGTGACAATGCCTATACTCAACTTGAAACCCAAAATACTATTATTAAATGGATACAAGATGCCTATACCCTCAATCTGCTCTTTATTATACTTGGAGACTTTAATGCTTCAACTGACAATATTTACTCCTCACCTATCAAATACAAACTCCTTTAATTTCTCACTTATAACAATATGTATAATCTAGCTTTACACACTACTTTATCTTCTCCTATTTGGCAAAATACTAGATCTCACAGTAAAATCGATTTCATCTGGGCCTATCACACTATCTTAATCTACCTTACATCTTTCAATATCAATGATACTAACAACAGTTCTCCTAGTAATCACAAAATTCTCACCACCCATTGGTCTTTTTCCAATACTCACATGGCTAACGAAGACACAAAATACATACACACAGAAGAGTCTTCAACTACATAATAATGAATGATACAAAATAGAAAGTCTTCACTAATTAAATTAATACTAATCTTCTCTCTAACCATACTCCTTTCACTATAGATACTACAGAATCTCTTGAAACTACCTAGCACAAAATCCATACTAGTACCATAACAGCTACACTACAATATATTCCCAACAAAAAATTCACAGTTCAAAACTTCTAATACATATTCTCTTCCAAGGCTATACAGTTACACTTCAATTTTAAAAAACTTAGCAATATAATTAGATAGACAAAACAAGCTCTTAAACACTCCCTTTCTATCTCATTCTATTTCAACTTCTCTATTACTTCACTCAACTAATCCTTCAACCTAAACATTCCCCCTTTACTATATACATATCAACTCATTTTTTCCTGAATCACTAATGCTAATACTAAGTAGAAAAAACTTTTTTACACCCACAATTTAGAGAATATTAAAGAAATCTGACAACAAATTTCAAACTCCATTGACAAAAGATGCTCCAAACTACAAACCAATTCTACTTCAATGATAAATAGCATTCTTAATTGACACAAAGATCCTGTCAAGTTTAACAATATACGGCTTGATAATGATATTATTACTGACCTTCCTACTATCAAATTCTATATTTAACAACACTTCGATAATTGGACTATACCCTATCATATCAACTTCAATTTATTTAACTCCCAATAGCAATCTAAATATAATTCCAAAACCAATATCAACCCTACTTGGTATTCTAATACACTCTTAGCCTTTACTAAAGAAGAAATTATAGCTATGATCAGCCAGCTTCCTAATAACAAAGCTTGCAGCCTATCAGACATTAGCTACGAAATGTTCAAACATGCAGGCCCTACATTTATTATTTCAATAACTGCACCTTTTAATTGCTGTCTCTTCTCTCAAACCATTTTCAAACAATAGAAGGTAGGCTGTATCTTTCTTATCTTCAATAAACTTATTTTTAATAGCAACCTTTGCAATACCAAACCTATTAGTGTGATTGAACACATCAAAAAGCTATATACTAAACTGCCTACTAACTGCCTCAATCAAACCTTTTTCTAACATAATATCTTGTTATCTTTTAACTTTGTTGCACTTCCTAGCAACTTAACTTCCATTCCTATTCACATCTTTAATAATATTATCAAGGATACTAACTGTAATTCTAACCAACTTTGGCTCCTTTCTCAAAACATAAGTAAGGTCTATAACTCTGTTAACTTTAAACTCTTCTAAAAATCACTATACTGCATTCAAATACCCCAGCAACTTATTAATATTTTAACTAATCTACTATTCAATCATACTAATCATGTCATAACAAATCTTGGGCTTACCAATTTTTACTTTGTTAAAAATAGTATTAATCAAGAAGAAACAATTACACACCTCTTTTGAAGAATCTACTATAACCCTTTTATCTCATATATCTCCACACATTTTTTAGGCTATACACTTTCTACTTCCTGGCAAACTAGTCTTATTAATCCTTCTTTTAACTACCTTAGTACCTTCATATCTGTTCTTGTCTATATGAATAATACTCTATAGATTGCTCAATCCAAATCACAACTAGAAAAAATTACTAGTATCACTTTCTCCTTCTATTTAATAGCTGATATTCAAGTCAACCCTACTAAATCTATATTTATTACTAAACAAAGCTCTGATAATATCATATTTTTGAACTATAAATTCATAGTTTTTTCAACTCTTTCTGATGATCACTTGAACCAACTTTTTAAAACAAAAATTTTCAACAAAAACAATAAAACTATGCTAAAAAAGAAGGATATAAGACTGACAAAAACTATAAGCTAGCATCTATTATTTAGAGATAGTTCTCATATGCTATCTGCTAATAGGTTTAGAGCTTATCATTTACTGTAGAGATGGCACTTGTTATTTAGAAGTAGTTCTCATATGCTACTTGCTAACAAGTTCAGAGTTTATCACTTACTGAAAAGAATATCAGCAGTGCGCTTAGACCTACTTGTCTTACTATTTTTGAAGAAATATATACTCTCCTTGAAGAAAAGTACCAGGTCTATACTCTTCACAATCACCCACTTGTTTTTTCAACAAAATTTTTGTAAAAAGTGGGCAAAACAGCTTACCCCTGTTAAAAAATCACCATTGTTTACTCCTTTCAAATTCGAACGAACCAGTAGATTGCAATCATGTATATTATTAGATAAACAAATATATCACTACTCCATGTAACTCACCAAGGACCAAGTATTATGTAGCAACCAAAGGCAGGCATATAGTTGAAAAGTAGTTGTACTCGGTTTTAACTTGCATTTAGAAATATAGAAATGTTGCATTTGCTATATAATTTTTTCTTAAGCCTGGCACAGGTTATAATAGTGCAATATGTATATAGGCTTTTTTGTTTTTTTGCCTTCTGCTACTTGTATAAAGCAGCATTTTCTTTCTCTGTTGGCCCATTTTGGGCTTAACTCTTTGTATTCTTTTTTTTACATTCCTTGGTCCACCTTTTTCTTTCCTTATATTTTTATCCTTTCTTGTTTATTTTTTCTTTGTTTTTTTTTATATACTTCGTTTTCATTGTAATATACATTCTGTATAGTCAATACAGAATTTCTTTTGCTCTTGGTAGAGAAAAAGATCAAAGAGTTTAAGTTTGAGATGGGCTGACAGAGTCTCCCAAGTCTTTGGATTTTGGTGTGACAGGTTGCAGCTAGGTATGTTTTACATAGCTGGGTGATATCGAGTTTGCAATTTCAAATATATAGTCCAGTTTTACAAAAAAGGATTTGTCCTTTATGAAATTATTGTAATAAATTTGTACTTGAACTTTGGCGAGGCCGTCAAAGGTTTAAAATATATATATATATATATATACAGTGTGTTGAAAAAGTCTTTGGACGACTTCACGGGGCAATAACTTTATGAAAACTGTACCAAATCACATGACCAATAGCTTATTAGAAAGCTAAAAATCCGAAGATTTTATTAATAAAAATTTAATACAGGATACAATCCCCTTTTTTTTCAATTACAAGCTCACAACGATTTCTCATTGACCCCACCAAGTTCTCTAAAATGCCTTGTGTGATTTCATCCCATTCCTCCACCATAAATTGCTCTAATTTATCTAAATTTTTTGGCCACCGTTTTTCAACATTATTTTTAACTATATTCCATAAATTTTCAATAGGATTTAGATCGGGACTATTAGAAGGCCAATCAATTACCCTTAGTGCATTATCATTTAGGAACGTTCTAGCTACACGACTTGTATGCTTGGGATCATTGTCTTGTTGAAATTCCCAACGACTCCCAAGCATTCTCCTAACCTCGGGGAACCTGTTTCTTAATATATTAACGTAAAACGGACCATCCATTATTCCTCTAAAACAAAAAAGACTAGTTTTACCCTTACAGTAAAATCCACCCCATGCTTTAATTTTTACTTTGTCTTTAGGAATTCGACGTACGGGACGTTCGTCCTTATACTAGTACTCTACGGTATTCCTAAACAGTTGGAAGGCCATTTCATCAGAAAATAGAGTTCGACTCCAATCATGATTAAGGTATTTTCTTGCCCACTCTACACGCTTTTCCATGTGCTTTGCCGTAAGCATTGGCGTGGCATAAGCTCGACCTTTTTTATACCCAAGCTGGGTTAAATGGTTCCAAATAGTTACGTGGGAGACTTGAACTTCCCTTTTAAGCAAATTTACCGCCAAAGACCTTGTAGATATTGCCGGGGCCCTTTTTATTTGCTGAATAAGGGCTTTGGTGATTCTAGTAGAGATTTTTTGGGGGCGGCCACTTCGCTCTCGATGTACTACACTTCCATTTTTTTTTAGCTTGGAAATATTATAGTATATAGTGGACCTTGGGATTTGTGTTCGCTTGCGGATTTCGGTTGCACTTTGTATTCCTTTACCCCAAAGTTGTTGAATGGCTTTGGCATTGGTATCTTCGTAGGTATACATTGTACTCGTTAAAAAAAAAAAAACACACAAGGTAAAACTACGTATAACTATGCTAAAAAAAAGATTGATCGATAATCAACAAGTAAATACTTTGGTTGCCGGGATACTAACCTAAAATAGAAATTTTTATGATCATCAAAAAATTGCATGTGATCTTCGTCCAAAGACTTTTTTAACATACTGTATATATATACAATATTGTAAATTGATAAATTCAAAAACTCAATAATCAAATTTTTGTTTAATTTTGCCAAGTACTATACTAGTAAGCTTTCTGGTTTTTACAAATAAAAATATAACTAGCTATATATATAATTTTTAATTGTTTATTTAAATAGTTTGCTCTAGATTTTATACTAGCTACTATATTTACAACCTAACTAGAAAATTACTTATTTAAATTCTTTAATTATATAATCTAATTCTACCTAGTAGGGTTTTTTAACTTAGTTGCTTAAATTTTATTTATATTTTAGAACTTACTAACTTTAGGCTAGTCTATTCTTAAGATAAATCTACTAAAATTTTCCATATTATATTCTGGCTAATTTGATATTGTAGTTGCTAAAATTTTTACTTGCAGTTAGGTTTTAAATTTATTTAATTGCTATATCCTTGTAAAGTTTATTTAAAACTCCAATATTTATATACTCTACTTTTTCTAATTCATAAACTTCTATTTTTAGCTTTCAAAATATTCTAATTTAAAAGTTGTTTGCCAAATCTTCAGTTTATAGTTGCCTTAATCTTAGTATATATTTCTATAGCATATCTCTTAAACCATATTCCAGGCAAATTTGCCTGGAATTTTAAAAAGTATTTACAATTTTTTAAATAAAATTAAAAATTATTAACAATATAGGGTATATTTTATATATACAATATTTTATTTGAAACATATTCTATAAGCTTAATTATAAAAATTTTTTAATTTTATTAGAAATCTTTAGAGTAATAGAAATTTAAAGCTCTTGCTTTAAAAATTTTTACTATAAAATTTTTCTTTAAATTTTTTAAATTTTTATATGTTTTTATCTTTAAAAAAAATTTTTGCTTCATAGGGTGTGGTGGCATAGTAAAGTGGTCTAGTTGTCACCCCACCAAGCAGCAGGTTCAAAGGTCAAATCCTATGGATGATGTTTTCGGAAAATAAGCCTGTATTACAGTAACGATTATCTGTCGATTAGTTGGGTTCTAGAACCTGTAATCTTGGTGATACCATGTTTATATGAAAGCTTTGGTACATAAAAGGCCAAGAAACTGGGATGATTGAAACCTGTTTAGGAAGACCCGAGTAAGGAGTAGCCACGATCTTTGACAGTATCACAGGAAAGACTTGAATTTGGAAGTTAGGACCAAGATTGGAGAATTGAATAATAACAAGATCCTTTAGTGGAAGATTTACCAACCTGACTGCTAATTTGGGAAGTTAGAAATTTGTGAGACATTATAGAGTACACCAACTCTAGCCAACTGGCATAGGAAACTGGTGGTAGGGGGTCCTACTCACCAAGACCAGAAGTTATAGAAGTCAGGTAACTAATAGAAAAATGCCAGGTGTGTCTAAAAGACTAGCCTACCAAATTGGAGAAAAAGGATATGTATTGGGAAATCATATACCAAAATGAGATAAAAGCACTGGTACCTAATACCAAGCCAAGGTTGAATCTTCCAAGTCACTGGTTGGAAGTAAGTGATAGACTAATAAGAAAATAACAAAAAAAGGAAAAGTCTAAATGTAAGTATTAGAATTAGAAATAAACTTTATAAGGGCAAAAGCAGTTAAATAGAAACAATCCCAACTGCAAGTAGGAGCCTCAGCAACTGTATAAAACCAGGCTGGCTCAAATGGGATAGAGTAGGCTCTGGTAAGTTTATCTCAAGAATAGCTATGTGTTCACTCAATGGAGGAATACAAGCCAGTAATAGTCAGTACAAACCTAGTATTACAAAGTAGGTTGTAATACAGAGTAATGCTAGTGTAGCATAGTATAGAAAATATTCTATTATTGTATTATTTATTATATTATTATATCATAGCATTATAGTTATCATTAT
>CAJVPU010000542.1:0-16917 GCA_910591775.1 Dentiscutata heterogama | reverse complement strand
AGTTAGATTGCAGGCATGGCGGCTAGTGTAGAACTCAGGTGGACTACTTAAAATAGACAACCAAAAGTTGTACGTGTAGCTAATTGTACCCTCATCATAATTGTAAATATTGTTAATTGTCTAATAAAAAGCCCCTGGCCATAGAGGTCACCTTAACACTGAAAAAAAAAAAAAAATACAAAACAAGATCTATATAAGCAATTCAATATAAGATTTAAAAAATGGTTGTACAATAAAACTAGTATGTATATACCAAACTATTGAGTAGTACGTTTTGCACTCAAGCGAAAAGACATTTATAAAACATGATCAAACAATATTTATTTGATTTCCCTGCATACATCATAACAAACTTAGCAAACAATATCGATATTATTATTTTTGTATAAATATCATTATATATATACAACTCTATAACTCCAATAAATCAAAATAATGGGTACAAATAATTTAATATACCCTATAGGTATATCTAATTTTATGTACTCTGTGGGTACATCTATATTAACTCTAATATTATATTAAAAACTATATTTTTAAAACTAATATTTAAAAAATTTTTTTTTAATTAAAAAATTTCTTTAAAATTATATATTTTTAGTTTATAAGCAATTTTAAATTTTTGGTTTATAATATAAATACAAATATTGCAAAAATCTAATCCTTATTTTCAAATATTATTATATTAAATTTTATTTAAATATTTTAAATAATTAAAAAAGTAAATTAGAAGTATATTTATAGTAATTATATAAGCAAATTTATTTACAAATCTTTATCAATTAAGAGATATATATTTATTAATAGTTAATAATTTTTTTAACAGATAGAAAGCTTGGTTATTTTTAATATAAATAATTGTTGTAGCTAATGATGAAAATGGCTAAAGCTAAAATTTTGGGGTCACTATTTTAAACTATAAAATCTACTAAAACCTATCTATACACTTTAATTAATAAACCCTAACCCTAAACTCTACTCAAACTATTATATAAAAACTAAAAAAATATATCCCAAAAAATTGTAAAAATTTAATAATAAAATAATCAAAATTTTAGCATCAGCTATTTTCAGTATTAGCTGCAACAATAATTTTTATAATATTTATAAATCTCATTATAGTGATACAACTACTATATATGATATTTTATATTTTATTACAATACTCTTAAAAGCAGTATCTAAAGCAATGTTAATTCTATTTAATAATTCTGATTAAAAAAGAAATATTTATAATAAAAAAAGCATTGATTTAAAAATTATTATAACTAATATATACATATATATATTTTTTTATTTATAGCTTAGCTATATAGAATAAAAAAATATATTTGCTAAATTTGTATTTATGCAAAAAACAATCAAAGATAGTATTGCTTTGATTTCATCATATATATTTTTTATAAAATTTGAGAAAGGTTGCAATTGCTTGGTTAGTATACTGCAAAACATTTATTAGATCTTCTCAAAGCTACTTGGGAGTTTAATGTAGGCTAAATTGATATAATAAATAGACTTGGTGCTACAGAAAAGAAAGAAATTAACAAAACAAAAGATCTTTAGAAGATCAATTTTTATATTATAAATTTTATAATAAATCATAAAAAAATATAAACTTTAAAAAGTTATATTACAAAATTTTTATTAATACAACTGCTTTTAAGTTTTAAGTAAAAATAAATCTAATTTTATTTTAAATTGATTTGTATAAAAAAAAATTTTTGAAAATTTGTTAATTTTCCTCTTTTTTATAGTACTTTGCCTAAATAATTTATAGGTAATTTTATGTAGGTTTGTTTTAAAAAAACCTATATTAGTAATATAATCAATTGAAATTTTTATTTTAAATTTACCCATAATTTAATTTTTATTGTTCTTGTTTATAAATTGGGTTTAATAGTATCTTTTGTATTTTTTTAAAGCTAGACTAAATAGTGTTTCAAATTTTTTATGGTGTTGAGATATAGCTTGTTTGTCTAGTGAAAGATTTGAAGAATACAGTATTAAAATAGTTGAATTTCATATTGATTAATACAGATAAGTTATAAAAAGTAAGTTAAGTAATAACTTTGTATTAAAAAAATGCTGCCAGTTTTGTATTGTTTTGTAATATTTCTAGTATTGTATCATTGTGTCAGATTATTTTATCAAAAAGTTAGTTTCTCTATATAATTATATTTATAATCTGTTAATTTTATAAAAGTAAGTGTTTAATTTGAGAATCAAGACTAGTTGTGGCCAAGATACCTTACAGTATTTAACTATAAAATTGGAGTAAAGTAGGTATGAATAAGATATTGTTAAGTCAGTTGTTGTTGCTGTAATTGGAGTATTTGCTTGGATTGGGTTTATATCTATTTGTGTAAATAGTAAATTAGTGTTGGTCTAATTTGGAATAACCAAAGTAGATTTGTTTTGATTTAGCTATGGGAATATTTCTATAGAGTCCAAATTGACAGACTTAAGTTTATTTGTTTTAGGTTTGTTGTATTGTTTGATTGAGTAATAGGTACTGCATTGAAGCTATATAACTCTTGTTAATTTGTAAATAGAGGTAAGCTAGAATGCCCACTTTTTGTTTTTGTATATAGGTTATATTGTGGGTAAGGTTGGTGAGTTTTATTGGTGTTACTTTATTTTGTAGTGGGTAGTGAAAGTAGTAGTGTTGAAGCTTCTAGAAGTTTTCTGGGTTTATAGTGTTGGCGTTTGGTGTTGAAGTTTCAGAGTGTATTAGAGACTGATTAAAAATTGATTTCCATTATAATATAGTATCAAAGGCTTCAGAGGAGCTATTGATATCAGGAAGTATATTTTGGGCATTTGAGCTTCTTTGTACTATGCTTATTGTATTGTGCTGTATTTTTAAGTAGCTTGGGCTTGTATTTAGATAGTTTTATTTATTGGTATGGTTACTTAAACAAATTTTGTTATCTATACTTTGTTTACTTTTCTACTAATTTTTATTTTACTATGATTTTCAGGAGAACGGGAAAGAGTTTCATTATTTATTATTTATATTATTTATTATTTATATTATTTATATTATTTATATTATTTATTTATTCTTATTATTATGGATATTTCTATCTATAATCTTATCTTTAATTACCTTCAAACACTTAATCTTCCTTCTACTTTAAATTCTATTCAAAAAACAAATATTAAACATCAATCTAATTATTACACTTTACATTTTTCTTTACTTGTCAATACCAAAATTAGATTAGAATGAATTCTAATATTTCTATAATTTAAAATAATATTAGCTTTAAAATTGCGGCAGGGTATAGTATACGCCAAAATTTTGCAAGTTAGATTTAATAAAACTGGTAAATATTCTTTGCAGAAACTTAAATATCTTAATACGCAGTAACTGCATAGTAACAACGTAGTAATTACATAATTACTATTAAATTTAACCGTAACTACATAGTTACTATTTAGTTACTGCGCATTAAGAGATTCAAGTTTCTGTATAGTTGTTTTTTTAAACAAATTATCTCTGTATTACTTGGTATAATCAATTATCATAAATGGCCATACTAATAGACCCCTTATTATACCCGGGTCTAAACCAGGGTTAAGAATTTAGTGGAATTTATATTTAACAAGAAAAATCCACCTATTACTTTTACCCCTCCAAGTAATATAACTTCGGATATAAGTTTTTTAACCGGTGGAATGTAACATATTCGAGTCGTCTATATGGCCATTTAAGGTATTTGTTACAAATATTAACTATAATTTTAATAGAGTGTGCAAACTTCAAAGTATATATAGTGTTACTAGATATGTGCAATTAAAAGATGATTATCTATGATATATCGTGCGTTTGAAGTCCGTGCACGATCATCTTGAATACGTGTTAGTATGTACGTACGTATAAATAACTAAATGTCGCGAGTCAAGTGATCACCGATATTTTTCTTAATTAAACGGTATATTGATTTAATCTTACAAACATATTGTTTGTGTATATTGTCTTCTACATGGTAAGTTGAAAATGTCGCTAATCATTTGATTCGCGACATTTTTTTGCTATGACTTTTCTATCCAAGATCAACAATGTAGTTACGATAAAAAAAAATTTATGTAGAGCAAATGGCATGTAACTAATTCTTAAATGAATGTTTATTAAAATTCAAAAAAGGTTTTATGGAATTAATAATTAATTTTGATCAAGAGAGCCACCTAATCTAATAAAATGCCACATGCTAATGTGGATCATCGATTATATAATCTCGGCTTTCACGCACTATACATATCAATATATAATATAAAAAAAAAAAAAATACATTAGAATGTACAATATATTCGTAAATTAAACCTTAGTAGAGGGATGAATATAACAACTGAGTTATATTTCATAAATGGTCAAAGCGTAATATGTATCAATTAGTATCGTCTAATCACAACGGCATTTTATTATAATAGGTGATTATTGTTTACAAAAAAAATCCTTTACCGTCTTCATTATTTTGAAAAATATTTGAGACCTAAGGTAAACAAATGCACAGACACTTATTTAACACATGCATGTGATACTGATCTGCCGTGCAAAGAACCGATGACTTTACATAAATTAGATACCTACGAGTCTACAGATGGTACCATCCAATTTTATATAAATGACTTTTAATACCTATTCACACGAAGACTTCACATTGTCAAATTTTCTAAAAATGCACGCACCAAATTTGAAACATTCACACAAAAACAGCACAGCCCCCTTTATCAGTGCGCCAATTTAATTAATGCAATGTTCAGTAAGTATTTCATTTAATTGGGTTATCCTATTGTTTCTCGGAGAAACAAACATTTCACGGAACAAACAGAACTCTCTTCTTTTATTAATAGATGAAACATAATTTATACAAATTTGATTAAAATGTTGTGCTTTCAAATTGTTGAACTCGTTAGGTTTAATTTAATGACGCCCGTGCTCGTTTTACATACAAATCGATCTTTATGCATTTCCTGTCGATTTTTTCTATAATTTCGTTCCATGATTTAATTCCAGACCAATCTATATATGTTAATATATAATAACTTTGTCAGGTTCAAAATTAGCATTTGGCATTTAAACTTTTCAAATCAATGCGCGACTTTAGCATATTACATATTGATAACGACTTTTGCATATACGATGATTTCAATATTCAAACAATACATTTCATTTTCTTTCAGGAGAACTTACATGTTTATTATGAAACATGACATAGCCCAGTTCAAATTTACATATTTACATATAACGAATAAGTAATTATATAGTTTAACGTATTTTTAATTTTTTTTTTTTTTCTGTATATTGAAAAACATGTTAAAATTCTTTGTTATGTAACTGTCAAAAAAAAAAAAAAAAACAATCCAAACAATTGTTGGCACTAATAAACAAACTATTAATAACATAATTTTAGTTTTTCACACACAAATGCCACACAAGTTATAAAGATAGATTGTACTAGTTTTTTCGGTTATACTGGATCATGTACTTGTGTCGTATGACACTTCACAAAGACGCGCCCCACTTTTTAAAAATTAATTTATGCACAATCATAATGTATCTTTTTTTGTATCTTTTACTATTATTTTTTACTAATAAAAAACTTTTTTGAATTCACGTTTTCATAATAAACTATGATAAATTTACTTACGTAGCAATATGATGAACTCGTGACTGCTTAGAAAATGCTTGAAATACTTTCTAAATTCTATTATCTTTAACCCCCTTGCATTTTACAATATATGCAATTAGTAAAATCAAAGAATTACATAAAACAATATTGAATATTAAATCAATTATAGATTATGCATCTTATTGGTTTCTTGTTCTTCACATTTGTATAGGAGTTGAATTGACCTAGAATTGTTCGTCTGACAAATATATTAACTTAATAGGTCATGCTTAAACCGGGGATCATTGTACTAACTCAGTTTTGGTACTATATTCAAACAGTAGTTACTATTGAATGCTATATTAAAACTGCGTTAGTATGTACGTACAGTGCCTAAGTACTCGGTAATCTGAACTTTCAAACCTTTTGGCTTAGAATTATACGCATAATACGCATAATAACAAACGGAGATATTTACCAAATTTAATCAAGGTTTGTTGAAGAAGACGGCGTATTTTTCATGAGCTACTATAGTTGGATTATCAGAGTATGACATTTTATTGAACATTCTCGGTGATATTAATTAATTGTTATTGTCGTTAGTTTAAATTTCTTTTGCTGATCTTAAATAAATATTATTTATTTTAATATCATCCGATAATAAAACCATATAAACATTTACGGTAAGTTCGAAACAAAGAATTTTAATGTTTCAAAAGACATTAACGCTAGTGTCAAATGAAATAATGTATCTAAAATTAGCGAATAACTTTCTTGATTTTTTGTATTTGGTTATTGTATATAAACTGCGTAATAACTAATATTGATTGTTTATCGTTTCAACTACTCGTTTAATCAATATCTCATGTACTTAAAATTTGGCAACTCATTTTTTTGCAAAACAAAGACGTGCGCGCCATTCTCCAAAATTCCTTTCTAGTAAATTTTTATCATCTTACAATAACTTGTTTCTTCTATGATTGCTTTATACTAGTCAACTGTATTCAATGTCCGAATATTCTTTAAATTTCTTGTACTTTGCAACATTTACCAATAAATCTTATATGTACAAAGATCTTGGTAATCTGTAATAGTATGTTACATTATCCATTATATAATCACATGCTTGTGAGATTATCAAGTGCATGAAAATTGAACTCTCGTCACAGGAATACCGATACACCTAAATGTACATAATCGGCTATCCACATTTTTCATTAATTTTCGCTTTGATTTTTCGATTTATTTCTTGGGATATTTTACCGAAGAAATTATTATTATTGTTTTTTTTTTCGTTATTATTATTAAATCAGATTTGATAATTGAAATTTTTAAACATAATGCAACGCCTGCATTTGTATGATTTTTCCTTAATTATTGATTTTTTCGTATATTCGGCAATTTTCTTGTATTTCTCATTTAAAATTCAAGTATATGCCTTTACATGGAGAAAGTTGTAAATTGTAATTCCAAAGTTATAGAATTCATTGGTGTCCTGTGCTTACGTAAAACTCCAAGCATCACTCAGTGAAAGAAAACTCAAAGCTTGGTGCTTCATGTTTTTAAACCATATCATACGCCAATACTATCAATTAGCATGCTAACATATCATCATACATGTGATGAAGTTATTCCATATCGATATTTCCCTCTTTGATTTGGAACCTTCACATGTTCAAAGAGGGCTAGAAATGTTGATCTTCGGTAAGATAAATATAGCATTCGAATTTTAAATACATAGTGACGGAGAATTTTATGTTTAATAATGAAAATAATTTTCCAATTTGATTAATCATTCATCCGAGCCTCAATCTAAACTTTCAAACTTATTCTTTTCTCGATTTCTTTTTATGCAAGAATCCGTGATTTGATAGTTCATGTTACGTTTTAATTCATTCTTTCATTAAAAATGGGAAGCTCTTTGTATTTCTAAAAAATTGGTTAGGAAATGTTTGCACTCTGTTAGTCACAAAAATATCTCAATTGTCTTACTTATTTCGTGTTCATTGATATGAGGTTTGATACGTAAAAGTTCAATGTACTACTCAAGTTTCGCGTGTAACGATTCACTCTTTTTGAATTTAATCGTCTGTCTTTTACCCTCTTTATTCATACAAAACACTGTTGCTGATCCGGAGAGCATTGTACTATAAAAATTACTATTCATTTCGTTTGTTTATAGCTAGTGTTTAAACATCCTACGTATAAATGATTGAATTTTTAATTTAGATGATCACCTTACCAGATACCGATCCTGTGTAACTTCGATAAGTTTTATACGTATGTACGTACATTAACGAATTATATTAATCTTCCATAATTCTTAACTTCTGAGCTAGTAAGATTTTATTATAGCGGATCAGCATGATACGTAAGATTTTTTCAATTTTAGTAAACTTCCCCGTCGCCCATGTCCGTACGTACAAATTCTACCGCTACTTCGATTTAACAAATTTTTTTACTTGAGTTTTATGTACGTACGTATGTACGTACGTACGGATTACGTATAACTACGTATCACAATTTGTTAACCATTATTTTTAATAGAATGAATAATAATACGTAATAATAATAATAATAATAAGATTATTATTAATACGTACGTAATAATAATATTATTATTATTAATTAAATATTATATATCATGTTTAAATCTTTAACACTTCATGCGTATAGTATCATGTGACTTATCGTTCAATGGTGATATCTAGCAATATTATTGTATTATTATATAGTAGACTTAAAAGTAATTGCGTATATATATATATGTGGGCTTTTGCAGTAGAAAGGGTCCTCCGAAAATAAAAAATGAATTTTTACAAGGATAAGTTTCGGCACGGGCTACATTTTTCAATTATAAATGGAAATCGACTTGTATAATAAAAAAATTCAAAATTTTAGAAGACTCACATCACGGGGTTACCCGGTATATTAACCAATCAAAACATGATTAGCCCGGATAATTCCGAACAAAACAAACTCGGTTATCTCAAAATCATATATTTCTCGAGTTTAGACCCTTTATACCATAATATATAATGAAGGTTTATTGTAATATTGAGTTTATACTGAACTTTTTAATTCTATCATTGCCATGCACATTCCCATCTCACATGATAAATCGTATGATAATTCGTATGGCAGATCACAAGTACAAAATAGGAAAAATAATGTAATATTATTAATCATTTTTATCAATATGCTAACTTGATTCGACCTAGACTCCATTTTTATATTATTTATGGTTGGTACAAATTTAGCATTGCTATCGATTTAACAGGTTTGGTATGGAAGGTTTAGGTCAAAATCCCGACAAACAGAATTCCGACAAATAAAATCCAGAAAAAAAAATTGACCGAAACTATAGCTAAAGCTAACCTAATGCGGGCTAACTTGTCGGGATTTTGACCTTGTCGGGACTTTGATTAACTCCCGGCATGGAGGAAAAAAATTATGTCATTAGTCCTAAAACTAATATATAAAAAAACAATTATAGATAAATTCATAGTTCATTGCTAATTTTTGTTTCTTATAGCCTGCCGGGTCAATGGGGCTGCTTTAGCTGCTTTAGAAATTAAACTTTATCGGTTATTAAACCATATGACCGATCACGTGATAAAGTACGATAATTTAACTGTTAATAATTTTTAGCCTTTGACATTATAACATAAATATATGTATATGGTGTATTTTTATTTAAATTTTAAAACAATATTATTATTATAAAAATAATAAAGTTTTATTAAAATATTTAATAAAATTAATACCGTATTAAATGCATAATGCTAAAATTCGACTTAATATAAAAATTTAAAACTTTGATGGGGGCTTTTTTTAAGGTAAAAATTTTGAATTATAGATAAATTTTTTTAAACAAATTTTTCTAAAATATAGGAGAAAAAATAATAATATAAATCTTTATTAATAAAAAAATAAATGTGTTTTGCTGTTTGATACTATACATAGTAATTTAAAAATATTAATTTTGTATATATTTTTAATTAAAATCTTTAATATTAAAAATAGGGAACATGTATTTCCACACCCGATTTTGATATTTTTACACCCTTTAATCACGGGCATAATATTCTAGTTACAACAAAAATGAAATGTCATTACAATCCTCAATTTTTAAACCGGAGATTTGGATTACACATCGCAATATTGTTATAATTTTATAACAGTAATTTATAGTTTACAAGGGTGTAGAAATTCCAAAATTGGTGTGGAAATACTTGTTCTCTAAAAAATAATACTAAATTTAAAAATTTAAAATTTATAAACTTTATTACAAAATTTTTAAACTTATTATACTGTATTTTTGAAGTAATAAAAGTTTAAAGTTTTCGTTTTAAAAATTTTTAATTTTTTTAAATTTTTTAAATTTATTATAAATACAAGTTTAATTTTTATAAATAAATTGCTGTACTTAAAATATAGTAATAAAAAGAATTATTTTTTATATAAACTTTAATATTATTATATCAAAATCTCTAGATTAAAACTAATATTTAAGGAGTTTACTAAAATTTGTAAATAATTTTTTTAGTTAAAAATTTTTATTATTTTTAGCTTATAATCAATTTGAATATTTTTTTACATATAAAATTAAATATATATTATAAAAAAAAATTAGATTTAAACAAATTTGTTTAAAAAAACTTATAGATTAGAAAATAACATTTAAATTGAGATGTTTTTTTAAAAAAGTTTTCTATTTGTACTTGGTAAGTAAATTACCCAGTACAGTATATAAATCGCCAATATCTTAAAATTTTATTACAAAAACCAATCTAGAGATCTTAAGCAAAATGTTTAGCACGCAATTTTACATATAAAAAAATTTTTTCAAATACTAACCCTAACCCTAGCTTTAAATAAAAAATTTTTTCATATATCAGGTAACTTACCCTATGAGTATCAAGAGTAAATTTCTAAAAAATTAATAAATTAATAAATTTTTAGTTAAACTATATAATTGTTAATTAAAATTAATATTTATAATAATTTAAAAATTAACACCATGTTTAAGATAAAAATATATATTTAAATCAATTATAATATTAATGCTTTTATATATAAAATCTTTCTAAAAAAAATATATTTCTACAGAACTATATGTAAATTTTATAAATAAATTTTAATTTGTCAGCTATCCACAAACACATTTTGTAGAAAGTTTTTTCACAGACAGCTCATTTCACAGACATTAAGGTTAGTTTAAACTAGAGTAAGGTTAGTGTAGTTTGTAAGAAAAAACTTTTCGGTGAAATGAGCTGTCAGTGAAAAAAAACTGTTTACGAAATGAGCTTGTCGATAAAATAAACATGTCACTGTCGGTGAAGTGGTACGGAACTGCGATATCACTTTTTTATGGTAATTGATATTAGATCCCTAATATACTATCAAGAATTTGGTAAAGATCTGGTCAGAACGAGTCCTGAAAACTCTGGAAATCTAGGAAATATCATGAATTCTATCCGCAAATTTTTTGATACATATGCTCTAAGTATAATTTTATTATGAAGAACCCACTTGGTATATTTTGAGGTCGTATCATAAATTGGAATTCCTTTCACAACTCGTCCTTTGAATTATGGATTTTTCTGAAGATTTAATTCAAAAAATGTTTTATTGAAAATTCTCACTTTAAGAAAATTAAACTCATTGGATGTGGAAGAAATAGAATCGTTTATCGTGCTGTTCTCGAGAATAATGAAGTTACTGTCGCGTTAAAATCATTTAAAAGTGATATTGTGATTATTAAAGAGTTATTAATGAGGTTACTTGTGTATCATAAATTTGATTTTATTTTTTTTCATTCATATTATAAAATATAACCGTATAGCTTAAATTACATCGAAAAATAGACGTTTGTCCGAACGTTATTTACCCACATGGTATCGCTAAAGGAGATGGTAATATTTCATACAATTAATAAAATTTTTCTTTGTAGAAACGTAAAACTTCGTGCTTAATTTATCAGTTATATTACTTTTAACGTACGTACATGTGTGAAAATTTAAAAGCAGCTAATACTTTTCTCAACTAATACCTTTATAAGACAACTCAAGCCTTACGCCCTACATGCTCGTTCTTGAATATGCTGATAGTGGACCTTTAAGATCATATTTACATAATAATTCTATTCATCTTTCCTGAAATGTTAAGATCAATTTTGCTCTCCAGGTCGTCAGCGCAGTTAAATGTTTGCATGCTCAAGAAATTGCGTATCGTAATTTAATATCGGTATATACTGTAGTGCATGCCAAAAGCTTACCACCGTCTAAGGGTAACCAGTGTTGGTAAGTCTTACTATTTTTTTGACATGACCTTGATCATATAATAATATGACTTTTGGTCATATGTCATATTAGTGCTTTTAAAAAAATTTTATTGAGATTTTTACTATATTAAAAAGTTATAAAGCCATTATGACTAAATGACCTATGACAGGTCATCAAGGTCGTTTAGGTCATTTGCCATCACTGAAGGTAACAGCATCATGGTGCAACCCAAATTTTCGGATACCATGTAGCGGTAGTCGTATTTAGAATAATGGTCCGAATTAAGCTTAATCTGGGCCAAAAATTGAAAAAATTACATAGAATTAAGGCTTTTGTAATATGTAAATTGGCTACCCAACATCTTTTGTTGTGCATAATTCTGCATAACGCTGGCCGTTTTCAGAAAATTTGGATTGCGTTGTCTAAGAATCATCTAAAAAATGCTTTACTTTTTATTAATATAAATGTTTTGTTCCATGGTATTTAATAGCATTCCAACAATATTCTTGTCCATCAAAAAAGTATTAAGTTAATAGATTTGGACTTTCAAAGAGGTTGGATGAGTTGACAAATTCAAAATCTGACCTTTATGGATTATTCCCTATATGGATCCACAATGTAAAAAGCAAAACTTTAGATTTAATAAAAAATCTGATATATAGTGTTGGTGTTCTCATGTGGAGACATCTAGCGGTCGCCCTCCTTTCGAGAATGATGATCAAGGTCAGATTGGAACGTTAATTTTGAATATGTAATTATTCCAACTCCATTCGCACATGTAAAGATTTATACAGGTATAATTATCTTTTTAGGTGAAATTTTAAAATTTATGGAATATTTGTTAATTCAATAAAAATTTATCAAAAGATTGCTGGCAAGTTAATCCTGATAACGTCCAAGATTCAGCAAGTTTACTGATTTAAATGCCCTAATTAACGATCAAAGTGCAAACAAATCTAAGTAATTCGGATGACCTATTATGTTAAAAGACATACCAGTTTACCAAATATTAATAAACCACATTATTCTTCATTATTATAATGCTTTCGTGATTCCATTCACCATCAGATTCCTTTTATATAGTGATTTGAGCTGAGAAAAAATTTCAATCGGCTAACCGAACCGATTCATTCATTATCAACCGGCTACAACCGGTTAGGATTACTCAAGCTTAGTGATTGTAGTCGATCGACTAACTGTCCATCGACTGAGTCATTGGGAAAGTCATCGACTAGTCGACTAAGTTATTTAGGAGCTTGCATTCCAAATCTTATTTAGATATCTAGTTATTATTGGTCAGATCAATAAATTTATTCAACAATAACTTTCATACATATTCATTAACCAATAGTATTTATCGCGAACAATAGTTTAATTAAAATCACGAAATTGTTTAGTCGACCAAGTCGGTCAGGAGGCGACTACATCGATTAAACCGACTTGCTCAAGTCGACTACAAACACTACTCAAGCTATGGAATACTTGATAAAAATTAGCCGAATGATTTTTCGACAGATTCGGTTAAGTTCATGTAATACTTGTTCTATGGATGCCGTATTGCGCGTAATAACAAACATGTGCGTTATTTCATTTTTTTGAAAATTGGTTTTGTGTCCCAAAATAACGCGCCCCTAAATATACCATATACGAATTTTTTAGGCCAAGTTCATCAATAAAAGCATGGTAACCAAAATCTGTGCATGTGTGTCCCAAAATAACGCGTTATTACGCGCAAATACGGTAGTTTTTATCATTACAGTGTCAACACACTCAGCATTAGTAAAATTTTCGCTTGAATACTTGTCTAACATTGTTCGGTGTGTTTAGAAATTTATGGAAAAAACTTTCTTCCATCCAATATAAAAAAGCACCGAATATAAATTAGACTTTATAATATATTTGCGAATAAGTGCATAAAAAAGATAAAAAAGTTAGATATGATCAGAAATTTATTGGCTGGAAATTAATATTTGTCGAAAAAAGGTTAAAACGTAAAACCTATCAAAATATAAATCGATAAAACTTAGGTATATACCGGTATATATATTTGCGATAAAATTAAATAACTATATTGTGCATTGTTTTTTATATTTAATTAATAAGAACATTTAGCATTTATTGTATAGTTTTTTTTAAAACTAATTATTATCGTTCTCAATCCCTAAGATCTCATCAACAATATTCGATTCTTCAAAGTTTATATTTCCACGACCTTCTCTTGATGTCGGGTTTAAATTGTAGTTTAAATTTTTTACAATACGACTCCATGTTATTAAAATTAAAAAAAAAGATAAATTAAGGTCTGCTATGTCTTCGATATTATAAAAAAAGAAGTGTTTAGAAGACCCTTCACTGTCGAATATGTTAAATATATTAACTTCCGAAGATGAATCAACCAGAATAGTTTGTCCAGGTATAGAGATGTACAGTACTATTAATAATTAACAATTTGTACTGTACAGTACAATATGATACGGTATCACTATTTTTATTTAATTGTACACTACAGCATTGATACATAATTGTGTGCTATAAAGTATAATAGTAATGTATTTTTTTTTTTTGGTATTACTATTACATGATATAAATGCTAATATTCCATGGCTCTAATTTTCATTGTGAATATTTTGAAAATATTAAAAATTATTTCGCAGATATTAGAAAACTAATACCTATTATATATTGATATTTAGATATAGCTCTTTCTTAGACTTAGATAATTAAAACCAGCCTCTCAAACCCAAGTATTTAGAACTTTCTAAAAACTACAGTGCAGACAATCTAGTTTTAACAAATAAATTTGCTAACTTTAAAAACAAACTAAACAACTTGGTGATTTTAAATATTTTTTAATAATATAGTAAAAAATCAAAAACAAAATTAATTCTATAATTAACTAAACAATTTGGTTACTTAAAATTACTACTAAGCAAACAAATTTGGCTACCTTATATTTCAAATTTGGTTTTTTTATATATTAATTAGCTATATTACATTGCAAAAACTTTGAATTTTTTAAAATATCATTAGGGCTGTAACAAATATTACATAATATCTATTTACTATGAGAGTACTCTCTTCTCCCAATATAAGACAATTCTAATTGGCTAATTTAATAATATATATAATAAATATATATACTATATATAGTTTTACTGATTGATTATGATCTTGAGCTCCTAATAAACTTAAATAAGGTACAAATACATGCTAAAATAATGTATTTTTGGTGCTGAACAAGTTTACCTAGAGCTCAAAGTTATATTTTATTAGTAATATTTTGAGAAATACAGAATTTTCTATATTTTTATTAATAAAAATATAGAAAATTTATTATCACACAAAATTTTACTAATAAAATATATATTTAAGTTCTAAGTAAACTTGTTCAGTATCAAAAATTACATTATTATAGCATATATTTATTTATATATTTTTTTTAATTTTTAAAATAAAAATTAATAAAATTAATAAATTTTTATTAAAAATACAATTTTATATATATTTATTTACAAATTAAGACTAAAGAAAATGTATACCAAAATAATATAGTTTTTAGTACTAATCAAGTTTATTTAGAATATAGTCAAACCTCTATATATGTATACTCTATAAATGCACACCCTCTATAATTGCACCCTATATCTTAGTTCTAACTAATAATGATATCTATAAAATTACTCTCTATAAATGCACACCCTCTACAAATACACACTTATGGTCAGTCCCAAGGGAAGTGTATATATGGAGAGTTGACTGTATAAAGTTATAGTTTATTAGTAAAAATTTAAAGTATAATAAATTTTCTATATTTTTATTAATAAAAATATAGAAAATTTATCATTACACAAAATTTTATTAATAAAATATATATTTAAGTTCTAAGTAAACTTGTTTAAAATTGTCGCACCCCCAGATAGCAAGTCTAGAGTTCAAATCCCACGAACAAAATTTTCAAAAAATAGCCCTGTGATATGGTTAATGACTATTTAATAATCGGTAGGATCTAGAAATCTGTAATCTCGATCACACTATCTAGAATAGGAGCTTTGGTGCAATAAATTCAAGATACCGGAAGAACCAAAAACCTATTTGGCAAGTCCCGAGTTAGAAGGTAGTATGATCTTTAACGGTACTACAGAAGGACCGAATTTGGAACCGGAGACTGAGATCGGAGAACCAAGTGACCAGATCCTTAAGTAGGGGGATATACTAGCCGAATCACCGGGTCACCAAAACCAGAGAAAAAAGATATATACTCTGGAAGCATGTACCAAGGAAAGAAAGATTATATAGACACCTAAAGTCTAGGTGAACTGACCTTTCCAGGTTGCCGGCTAGAAGTAAGAGAGAGACCAATAAAAAATTCAGAAAAGAAGGAAAGTTCGAATGTAGGTGCTAGGGTTGTGCAAACCTAATACAAGGGCAGGAGTACGTAACAACTACTAAAATAGGAAGGTTGTAGTTTGAGATAACAAATTGTAGATCTAACTGATATATAGATAATTGTTATCTAATGTAAATCTATTTTTTGAAAAACGTCATTTGTAGAATTCGAACTCTAAACTTGCTACTTGGTAGGGTAATAATTAGACCACTTCACTAAGCCGCTACACCTATACTAAACAAGTTTATTTTTATTTATTTTTTTTTTTAAAAACGATCCTGCCTTTATTATTATAGACTAGCAATTACAATTGCAATATTATATTATATTTATACGAAATACTATACAGTATAATCTCCACATTTATAATAAAAACTCACTCGATATCAAAATACCTAGATGCGATCTACCTTTTAACGATTTATCTCCAAAATGCTTCCACCTTTCCGGCTTTTACATTTTATCACTATTGCAACATTAATAGCCTTGTCAGAATCATAATCTTTTCCTTAAAATTTTTTCTTCTTCACAAAGAGCAATTAAAAAAGGGAGGAAGTACAAATAAAATATATCAAGAAAATGAAGTATAAGGGAAATAAATATAAAAAAAGAAAAACAAAAGAAAAAA
>CAJVPU010000541.1:0-16924 GCA_910591775.1 Dentiscutata heterogama | reverse complement strand
TTTAATATTAGGTGTATTTATATAATAACTTTAAAAAGTAATAGTAAAATTATACAAAATCTTAATTATCTCAGGATTCTGTAATTGGATTTTGATGATTTTAGATTTATTAGAACCATCTTATCAAGACCAATATTTTGATAATAAAATTATTCAAAATAAATTAATATATCAAAAGTTATTAGCAATTCCATAAATCAGCCCATATGTGATTCTTTTAATACATTTTTTCGTAAATGAGCTTGTTCAAATAAGGAAATAATTAAACCAATTTTGTTTTAATTTATGCAATCTTTGCCGTGGTTATTCGTATTACCTATTTTACAAAGCATTAAAATGAAACCCTGAGATAAGTATGATTAATAATATTTTTCGTGTATATAGTGCTGATCTGTTACGCAATTAATACATGTATTTTTTAAATAAATTTTTTCAGCATATGAATATGTGAAAAACTATAAATACTATGCAATAAGATTCCAAAAAAAGTTGTAGTATAAACAGAAATTAATCTACTATTTAGAATAAACAAAGGAAATGTTCAACTCTTCACGCTATTGCAAAATGCTTTGTTCAATGTTTCATTTTTCGTGAATGTACTTTTCAAATAAGGATAATTAATTTAATTCATACTATCTTCGCCATCTTGCTGTGATTATTCATATTATCTATTTTACAAAATAGAATGAAACTCCAAGTTCTGTATGAATATAGAATTTATAATATAAATGCTGATCTGTTACTCAATTGTACGTGATCTGTTTTAAAATATATAAATGATATGATGTAATTTTTGTCATTTAAAAATATTAAAAATGATTTCTCGTAAGAAATTAGTTTCTTTAATATTTTTTTGCTATCATATATTGTATTTATTGCTGAATATGCAAGAAAAATTCTCGTAAAATCGTGTACTTGCCGAAATATTCTTATTGTTATATTATTTTCTGAGTTTGTAATATTTTTTATAATCTGGTCATAAGTATATTTTGGTTTCTTTCTCCAGCTAGAACATTGTAGTTCGAACTGATTTTATCAAATTTTTATAGGATCAAACAATCATAGTATTCATATTTGTATACCAATCCTTATGAGCCAATTGTGCATGGAACTTTTGGTGTCGACCAATCTAATTGGAATATAATAGCACTATGAATAAAAGGTATTTTTGCTGAATAATGGCTAGAAGTCGTGGTCTCAGACATAAAGGTTGGCATGGGTTCGTGCTGTATTAAATTTTCGACTTAGATTGATTTGTTCACGTTTTTTTTTTTTTTTTTTTGCGTTTAGTTTATGGTAGTGAAAAGTTCGAACACCTTGTATTTTGTAAGGCTCACTTAATGTTAAATTTATGTTGCATGTGAATTTTAGTAATATAGTTCGCAACCCTAATTACAATATAAAAAATATTTGATCCCGTGATAATCTGGCACCTAAAAAATTTATAACATAGCGATAAATTGGCAAATCGTTAATTTACTAGTAAATTAACGATTTGCCAATTTATGCTATAATTAGTAATCAGAAGCCCCACTGTCATGTGCCAACACTGGTTGGTTAGGTTACACATATACAGGTTATACATATACAATAGATTAGTATATAAATTAGTTTCACGATCGACAAATCTTTGGGTCACTTTTTTCATAACAATGGCTATTACCAATGATAACAATAACAAAAAAAACAAACAACTCTCTTTTTGTCTAGATTAAATGGAGAATCTGAATTATCGATTTCCACATATACTCCAAATATACATTATAATTCTAAATGGGTAGATCAACTTAATCATTTGAAAATAAGAAAAGAACAAACTCAAGTCAACTTGGAGTGGGAAGAATTTTATATCAGAATTTGTCATATAAAAGCATTGTATAAGGAAATTTCGGTAATTGATAATGAGAAAAAAAGGAAGAAAAGGCTTAGTGATTTGATTAAACAGTCAATCCCAAACTACTTTAATCTTAAAAATCAATTATGTGAATTTTCTCGTTGGAAGAGATTTTATAAATTAATTGTTTTATTAATAGAAGATTCTACATTAAGTGCAAATAATATCTCATTAGAATTCTGTTTTCAACAATTTAGGGGTTTGGGTTTAACAGTTAATTATCTATGTGAAGTTAAGGAACAAGAATGTAAGAATTTTTTGGATTATTTTGTACTAAAATGTGTCGAAAGATACAAAAAAAATAATTAATAATCTAAAACATTATTTTTCAATACTTTTTAAGTTTTAATATCTATATCTTATTATGTAATTATGATTATGCTTATTAAGATTCATTATAAGCAAGAAAAAAATTATGCTAAGAATTTATATAATATTAAGATTATATGTCAATAAATATGATTTATTTGCATTTTACTTAGTTTATTATTATTATTTGAGCTATACATGTAGCCGAAGTTTATTATTATTATTTACTATTATTAAAAAGATATTTGAGCTATACATGTGGCCGAAACTATTTTGCTGATTTGAAACTAGTTTGAACATAAACTGAAATAATTTTTTACTAACTTACTTAAAGTCAGTTGATAGCGATACCGATTAACAACCCTCTCATGTAAATATGCAAACCGATCAACTTTTTTGGTCTTAATTCAGATCAAACCAATTAATCGGTTCACATATTTACTCTCGCAGGCTTAAGGTCACGTTATATGGCTAGATTCTTTACAAAGAAATTTTTGGGTTGTCATTTTTTAAGTTTATCATTTTTAATTAGCGCTGATTATTTACAAAGAAAAATTTTTAGCTTATCATTTTTTAATTAGTGCCTATTTATAGCTTAAAGTGTCACAACATCAAACTAGATTCTTTACAAGAAATTTCTAGTTTATCAATTTTTAATTAGTGCTTATTTACTAACAGCTTTAAGTGTCACAGCATCAAACTAGATTCTTTACAAGAAATTTCTAGCTTATCATTTTTTAATTAGTGCTTATTTACTAATGGCTTGAAGTGTTACAGCATCAAGCTAGATTCTTTACAAAGAAATTTTTAGCTTATCAATTTTTAATTAGTGCCTATTTACTTACAGCTTAAAGTGTCACAACATCAAACAAGATTCTTTACAAGAAATTTCTAGCTTATTATTTTTTAATTGGTGCCTATTTATTTACAGCTTAAAGTGTCACAATATCAAACTAGATTCTTTACAAAGAAATTTCTAGCTTATCATTTTTTAATTGGTACCTATTTACTAATGGCTTGAAGTGTCACAGCATCAAGCTAGATTCTTTACAAAGAAATTTTTAGCTTATAAATTTTTAATTGGTGCCTATTTACTTACAGCTTAAAGTATCACAACATCAAACTAGATTCTTTACAAGAAATTTCTAGCTTATCATTTTTTAATTAGTGCCTATTTACTTATGGCTTAAAGTGTCACAACATCAAACTAGATTCTTTACAGAGAAATTTCTAGCTTATTATTTTTTAATTGGTGTCTATTTACTAATGGCTTGAAGTATCACAGCATCAAGCTAGATTCTTTACAAAGAAATTTCTAGCTTATCATTTTTTAATTAGTGTATTTACTTAAGGCTTAAAGTATCACAACATCAAACTAGATTCTTTACAAAGAAATTTCTAGCTTATCATTTTTTAATTGGTGCCTATTTACTTATGGCTTAAAGTGTCACAACATCAAACTAGATTCTTTACAAAGAAATTTCTAACTTATCATTTTTTAATTGGTGCCTATTTACTAATGGTTTGAAGTGTTACAGCATCAAGCTAGATTCTTTACAAAGAAATTTTTAGCTTAACAATTTTTAATTAGTGCCTATTTACTAATAGCTTAAAGTGTCACAGCATCAAACTAGATTCTTTACAAAGAAATTTCTAGCTTATCAATTTTTAATTGGTGCCTATTTACTAATGGCTTGAAGTGTCACAACATCAAACTAGATTCTTTACAAGAAATTTCTAGATTATCATTTTTTAATTGGTGCCTATTTACTTACGGCTTAAAGTGTCACAACATCAAACTAGATTCTTTACACATATATTTACTCATACATTTTAAAATTTTTATTATTAAATTTATCTTTCATGAAACATAAGACTTTATTATTCAAGGGAAGTTAAATTTTGTTTATTTTTTTTTATTATTATTTGTTCATATATTCACTTATACACTTTTTTTACAAATAATTATAAACTTAATTAATAGAAACTGTGTCTCGGTGAAGCTGGTCCAAAAAGTGAACAAGATTCATACATAATTCTTTTACTATTTGTTTAAAGGCTGATTCGTTCATATTTCTTGTGACTCTTTGTTTGAAGAACAAATTCATCTATTCTTGCTATTTTTAGAAGTGTTTAAGGAGAACAAGATTCGTACAAATTTATTTGTTTGCATATTTCTTGTGACTCCTTGTATGAAGGAAAACCATCTAGTCTTGCTATATTCAGAAGGGCTTAAGTGATCCAAAATGAACGTTCATTTTAAAATATCATATTCACTATTCATAGGCAAACTTCATCTTAGGTATTTCTTGTGTAATTTTTTCATTAAAAATTGTCCAAGATTAAAATTTGCAGTCATAAGTCATAACTCGAATACTCAAAGGGAAGTTCTGTTAATTAGTATCCATATATTCTTCATCTTCGAAAATGAAGGCATCCTGTTTCCTAAACACAGTCTTGTACGCATCTAATAAGAAGTTTAAGTAATTAAAAATATTATCAAATTGGTAAAGAATATTTTACCTCTTTCACTTAGTTCTGCTATATATTTCTTCTTGATTCTTATCTGTACATTTTTGATTAGCAATCGTATTTTGCCAAACCTAACGATTTCGAGATCCTGATTAAGACATTGGTTTTCATCGCGAAGTCTACTGATTTCTAACAACAGACCTGAATTTCCTAATAACTAGAATTAATAATTAAGAATATTATCAAATGGTAAAGAATATACTGAAAAATCGTATCAAGTGAATTAGAGAAGTAAAAAATTTATTTGTTCAGTTAATGTATTTTATTTCATAAAATTGGATTAATTGCTTCTTTAGATTTTATGGCTATGTGCTCTATGGGCCGGTCAAGAATATGTGCTCAATGGGCCGTTCTTTTTTTTTTTATTTTACTTCTCCAGTAAATCATAAATAGATGAAACTAGAAGTTTGCGATTTATAGAAGTTTTCGACAGCGTAAAAGTAGATGGAAGTATAATTATATTTTAAATTTCATTTTTTTTTTTCTTCAAATATTTACTAATTTTTATTTCTTTAAAGTTCACAATTGAAGTAATTTTGATGTTTAAATGATTTGATCTGATGGGTCACTTTCATCTTTTATCTGAACTATTTATTTACTCTCATATGATGAAATGTAATTTGATGCTATATTTTTAATAATTATGTCTGATAAGAGTTTTTTGTTTTATATCAAATTGAAATTTTTATTTTTATTCGTACTATTATTTATTTTTTTCATTAATTTCATATTATGAATGAAAGTGAAAAATAAAGTATCTTTGTAAAAGTGAAGAAGTAAAGCTTTCGTTAACATGTGATTTGAGTCAAATGATTGACGGTCCTAAATTTCATAAACTACTTTTTTGACTTTATAAGCAAGAAAAAGCTGTTTAATTTTTGGTTCTTGAGTTTGCGATTTCTCAAGCATTAGAAGCATTAGAATGATCTTCTCATGAAATTCTAAGATTAAATGAAACATTAAAACAGAGCAGACTCTTTAATTAACTTTAGGTTCACTTTAGATTATTGTTGGGCTAAGGTTAGAAAGTGATTTATATTAGTAAAATTACCTTCCCGGCATTTTTTGTTTATACACCAAGCCGCTTTAGACGAAGGTAATTAGGCCATCAACTAAATTGACGGAATTAATTGCTTATTTTGGTGAAATGATTAGGCAAAAATTATGAACATGAATTACTATATTTTTATGTTAGTAGTGTGAAAGGAAGGAGGGAAGAATTTTTTCTTTAAGTCATAAATAAACGATCTTTGATAAATTCGATTAATTATATATATGTTTCTTAATATCCAGTTATCTTTAAGTCAACTTATTTTACATAGTATAATGAAATTATTTTTCATGATATTTTTTGATGCGCAATTATATGTTATCAAGCTACTTTATTTTATTCAATTATTTGTAAAAATCTCAAAATTTACATAGTGGTAATTAACAAATATCTAAAAAGAATAAAATTTTTGATCGTTTGGATCACTGCAATGCTCATAAAAATGGAGAAAACGATTTAAAGATGGAAAATTTTGATCACTATCATTTTCTTCAATAACTTCAACTATTTTTGGCTCAAAGACACTTAAAGCATCATCAAACGAACTGTATACTATTAATTTTAGAGAATACAGTCAAGTCATTTATATAAATATTAAAATTCACTTAGATATTTAAAATAACTAATTTTACCTATATTATCTGTGGAGTGTCCTGCACTTGAAATATTAGAACCAACTTCACTTCCTTCACAAACATCTTTAATTTCATTACATAAACCTGCTAATTGACTAATATCTGGTAATGAATTTAGGATTAGGAATTTTATAATATAAATTTTAAAGAACGCAAGTTTTTAATTTTACCTATTTCATTAGAACTAAACGCTTCCTGTAATATCGAATAAGTTCTTTGAATAACGTTATAATATCTTTCTAGATCTGATTTATTTTCTTCATATAAGTTGGTAATGCATTTTAATTTTTCTTTGAGTTTATTGTTTTCTGTTTCATATAAAATTTTATCATTTTCTAATCGTATGGCTTTGGAATTAAGTGAATCAATTTGATTTTCTAATTCTTTAAGCTTAGAGTTTTCTAATTCATGATTTTTTGTCGTGACCTCTTTTCTATACAACTGGCGTGATATGAAAGATTTATGTTCTTTAATTAATTTTTTAACTATCTTTATTATTTCATTAACGTTTTTATCGTCTAAACGAAGCTTCACATTAAGTTTTTTTTTCGTATTTTTATTATGATTTTTTCGAGGCATTTTTTTTATCAGTTTGAACCATTGTCAATTGTTACTTTAAATATGATTTATGCTTTAAACGGAATATTACCTGGTTATCGACATGAATATAAATTATTAGATTAAAGTTAATAAATAAAGTACTTTTAAACTGGTTTACAGTACCACATATATAAATAAACTTAAAATTAGTTATTGACGAGAAAAATATTCAAAAGAAAGCTTTATCAAATGTATAATATATATTTTTATTTATACATTACTATACATATTACTTTTTATATTAAGTTATATCTTTTATATCGGTAAATAATAAGTTGACACAACAACAGTGTCATGATTTAGTAGATACAAAATTACACCTGATTTGTTAAAACTATAAAATTATCGACTGACTCTTGTGGTAGTTCAAATTTTTGCTGAGCGCCCCAATTTTTAACAATATACTTAAATTTATTTTGTTTCTTTTCTAATCACATTAAAAATGTTATTTGAACCAATTGATTACTTCATTCCAGCCAACCAAGAAGAAATTTACTATAATAATTTATTTCCGCAGTCATCACAATACTCATTACCAACAAATGAATCTAACAATTCGTTACCCTCTTTAAATTTGGATTGCTGCGTAATACTAATGTAATTATATTGCATAGAATAGACTTACTTTATCTTAAGTATAAATTAAAAACCTGTTTAAGAAAAGTTAATAGTAAATGGAGAATATCAATATGCATCTAAATCCGGTTCTTATTGTAATTTCGAAAGTACGTGTAAATAATATATTATAAGTTATAATTTATAAATTAATCTAAAAAACCTGTTTCAAGATAATCAACACCCACACCTATTTATTTGTAACCCAGTTTTTGCGAAGCATTATAACTGAGTCAACATAATAAAATCATTTATTTTGTTTTTTATTTAGAGTATTGTAGAGGATCCAAAGAGTGATACAGTAGAAACATTTTTGCAAAAGCAAAAAATAATAATAGATCATAAGATACGAGTATTTTTCAATCATTTACTATAGAGTTTTTCTTAAAAAAGGAATGTAGCCAGGATCACATGATTACAGCTAACTCAATGCTAATTCTGCCAAAATCGAAGAACGGCTGACTCAATTCTGGCCAAAATTGAAATAATAAATTTAAAACTTTATAGAACCCGCATATATAGAATTATTAATTCAGTAAATCTAATTAGTTGTATAATAAACTTTTTTTTCATAATAATTTTCAAATCAAAATAATAAATTTCAAATTATTTTAATACAAATTCGATACTAATGACATTAAAAAAAGTTTATTGATTCAATAAATCTAATTAGTTTGGTTTGTATTAATTACATTAAAAAATCTAAAATATAAAACTCAAGTAAAAGACTTACTAAAATTAGATATAATAACAAACACAAATATGAGAAGATCGCATTTATATATAAAAATTAAAAGAGTGTCTCGTTTCTTTTATCTTGTCTAGTTCTTGAAGATCAACTTCTTGTAATTTGATGAGATTCTTTTCGCTTCTTCTTTTTCCAGTTTTTTGAAAGTAACCGCTCAGAATATTAGTGAGCGTGATTGTACAACCACTTTTACATAATTTATCATCATATATGATTACTCCCAAAGTTGATAACATCCCGACACGGATGTCTGACAGATTTAATCTTGTTAAAGATCAAATTGCCGATGTTGGGTATCCCGACACGGATACCTGACAGATCTGATTCGATATGAATCAAATTGCCAAAATTATGAATCAAAATTTTCCCTAAGAAACGAATGTATAAAGTGAATATCCGGAAGTATAAAAATGAAAAAATAATCATATAAACCTCCCTTAGTATAAAAGTTCATTCGAATTTATCATCATATGTTACTCCCAAGTTGATAATATCCTGACACGGATGTCTGACAGATTTAATCTTGTTAAAGATCAAATTGCCGAAGTGGGAAATCCCGACACGGATACTGACAGATCTGATTCAATATAATCAAATTGCCGAAGTTTGTTATCAAAATTTTCACTAAGAAACGAATATATAAGTGAATATCCGGAAGTATAAAAATAAAAGAAATGATAATATAAAAAAATACCCTTAGTATAATTCGATTGATAATGTAGAAAAGAATAACATCATCTTTATTAATTCTTGAAGATCAGTTTCTTGTTATTTGACAGGATTCTTTCTGCTTCTTTTCTTTTTTTGACAGTAATCGTTCAGAATATTAGTGAGCGTGATTGTACAACCACCTTTACATAATTTATCATCATATACGATTACTCCCAATGTTAATAACATCTCGTCATGGATGTCTGACAGATTTAATCTTGTTAAAGATCAAATTGCCGAAGTTTGATATCCCGACACGGATACCTGACAGATCTGATTCGATATGAATCAAATTGCTGAATTTATGAATCAAAATTTCTCTAAGAAACGAATATATAAAGTGAATATCCGGAAGTATAAAAATGAAAGAAATAATAAGAAAAAACATCCCTTAGTATAAAAGTTCGTTCGATTGATAGAAACTTCTTGTTATTTGACACTTTTCTTTTTGCCAGTTTTTGAAAATAACCGCTCAGAATATTAGTGAGAGTGATTGATTAGAATTGTACAAACACTTTTATCATCATATACGATTACTACCAAGTTGATAACATCCCGACACGGATGTCTGACAGATTTAATCTTGTTAAAGATCAAATTGCCGAAGTTGGATATCCCGACACGGATACCTGACAGATCTGATTTGATATGAATCAAATTGCCGAAGTTATGAAACAAAATTTTCCCTAAGAAACGAATGTATAAAGTGAGTATCCGGAAGTATAAAAATGAAAGAAATAATAAGAAAAACATCTCTTAGTATAAAAGTTCGTTCAATTGATTAGTGTAGAAGTAAGTAGTTGATTGATTTTGATCAACACATTTATACAACTTGGATTTCTAAAATAGTCGACTAATCCCACACCTGATGTGGTTAGTAATGTTCATAGATTATTTATTATAATCTACAGATTATTTATATTATCTGTTCAATGTATTGCATTAATATAAATAATTACTTTAATATCCATTGGGTTTATAATAATTTATAATTTATTTATGTTATCTGTTCAATGTTCGGTCAACATTATTACATTAAATGTCTAGTATTCATTGAAGTTTTTTATATATGTTCGTTTTAAATTGTAAATATCGGTAAAGTAAAAATACATAATTAATATAGGAACTTTAAATTAAATGGCTTTTATATTATTTTCTAAGGTCCCTTTATAGAAGACTTTGAAATATGATATAAATAGTCCTAAATAGTACTAAATAACCAAAAAAATACCATGGCTCCACAAAATAGAGGTAAATCAAGTGAAAATCCAAGATGCCCTAAATGCGGTTTACATTATAAAGATATACATAGGTATGTCAAAAGGATACATAATACAACATTAAGCATATTAAAACTACAAGTTAATGGAAAGAGAAATCAAAATGTTCAATATTAAGATAATCGAACTAGACAAGACAGAAGAAATGATAGATTATATAATAGGTCCTACCTTATTAAACAAATAGATGGATATTTGAGGATTCTCCGTAGTCAAAAACGCAATGCACCCAAAGAAGACGAATTAATTTTTGACGATAAAATTCAATGGTTCAACGAATTGAAAGAATCTGCTAGAACAGCGAATGAGGACGATCTTTCCTTTTTTCAATCGATTTATTCAGATTTTAATAGTATAAAAAAAAAGAGCGATGACGAAATCAAATGGTGTTTTTATTTATTCTTTGCATTTTTTTAAGTTATTATTAATTACTTATTATCTATTGCTTTATCTAGTTTACAGGAAGAACTCAAACAACTTAAAGAAGAGCTTAGAGATGTTAAAAATAAACTTAATAAACTTGAACTGCTAGAACAAGAAAGCGACGCAGGTTTAGATTTGCATTCCCAAAACTTACTGATGAAAACTGAAATTGTCCAAAAGAATACAGAAATCGATAACTTGACAAGAAAAGTCACGGATCTAAACTTGGTCAATGAAGAAAGGATTAAATTGATCAATGACTTAGAAGCTCAAGTAAATTTTTTGTATTCAATAAGAAGTATAAGAAGTGAAAATTATTGTTTAATATTTTTAATAATAGATTGCAAAATTAACGAGTGATATCGAAATATTAAGATCTAATTGTAAAATGATAGATGCTGAAAGTATTCAAAACGCAACAAAAGTAAATTTTAATAATTTTAATATTTTCTATACTTTTTAAATTATTTCTAATAAATTTTTTTATTTGGATTTTTGTAGTTGCATGATGCGGAATCTAAAATAGCTGATGAGAAAAGAAAATATAATTCTTTTGTAGCAAAGCATGAACGCGAACTTAGAAGTAGAGACGAAAGAGAAAGCGACCTTTATTCACATATTACCCTTTTAAAAAATAGGATCAAGAATTTAGAATCAATGTTAGGTATCAGTACAATATCTTACTAAGACGATTGTTTTAAATGTTGATGATTATATCAAATTAGTATATTAGTCGTTCTCATACTGTTACAGAATCTGAAAAAGAATCTGAAATAGATTTAACATCTTTCCTTTATAACCATATATGTTAATAAATATGTGTTACAGTCATTAAAAAAAGAGCACCACAAAGAATTGACATTTTTTCATTGAAAAAGCTGGATCCTATGGTGGAAAAGTTAGCAGATGCAACTATTAGTTTAACTTCTTTAGGTCTTTCGTATAATGATTTTGAAAATTATGTTAGCAATTTCTCTTCACGTGATCCTACACTGATCTTTCATTTTCATGTGATATTCGATATAAATTTGGTAGATTTTATAATAATATAAATATGTTGACTACAATTTAATGAATTGAACTTTAAATTAAAGTAGTTTTTATATTATTTTATTTTCAAAATACAAAAAAATCAATAATTCATCTCTTAGTAAATTTATGAACAGTTAGTATTTTCGGTCTTTTTTTAGAGCAAAATAAAATTTTACGATGTTAGTATTAAAAATGCTTTGCCTTTACAAAGTAAAATATCATGCACATAAATTAATTAAGTTTACATTACGCGTTAACATAATTTGTATTAGTGATACAGTTTATTTATCATAATTTCATACAATAAGAACAGGTTTTTTTGATATGGTTAATTATGGTGACTTGATTTATATACGTTAATTTTATCATATATGTAATCAGGTTTTCATTCTTGAAATCGCAATTGTTAAATATATTGATAAAGTAAACTGTATGAAAATCATGTAATTTCTATAATGATAATTGAATTGAACTTTAAATTAGAGTGGCTTTTATGTTAGTGCCAAATTTGTTTTGGAATTACAATATATTGTCTAATTAAAAAAAGATAATCTTTTTTTGGAGCCTCACAAAATTTTAGAGTAATTTTTATATTATGGACTAAAAATCAATGAATTGAAACTTTAAATTAAAATAGCTTTTTATATTAGCGTAATTCAAAATTTTGATCTGTATAATTCAAAAGAATTTTCAGTCTTTTTTTGAGTAACAAACAATTTCATGCGATTTTACTGAAACACGCGACTTTGAAGTCTGAAAAGTTTATCTGACATAAGATGTATATAAGGTATGTACTGATTAGATCCACATATAAATAAAGTACATAAATATATTGTTTTTTATATTAATAAAATTAGATTACTTTTTATATTTAGTTATATATTTTATATTGCTAAATAATATGTAAGTTGACTCGATGAGTCATGATTTTAGATACAAAAATTACCCGTGATTTGTCAAATTATCGACTGACTCGGGTGGTTCGAATAAAGTTCAAAATTTCTAATTAACAAAATGAATAAAATAACTTCACTTTTTAATCACACAAAAAACGAATAAACTTAATAGGAAACTTAATTTTGATAATTGGATTTTTTGAATTATTTTTACATATGTTACTCACTAATCATTGTGAATTGTATAATAGTATATTCAGATCATTTCTAAAAATAGGATATATTGGATATAAACCAGATTTTAAGTTGACTCAACGACTGTTTTTAAAACCGGTTTATAAGTAAAAGTTTTTTATATAACGTTTTATATTATTGACAAATTCGGCAATGTTAGCAATTTCACGTTATTATTATATAATTATTATATATAAGTTGAACTATTACATTTACAAATATATAATTTATATTAATAGAGCTCAAATTTATATTGCCCAGCCTAAATTATTCTTAATTTCGCCCAAAATTTGTAATGTTACTCTGCATTAATCGTTTTTATTATTTCAGTCCCTGCTTCCAACCCAAATTACATGTGACCATGGGTCTGTTGACGCATCGTCAAGATTTTATAATTCATGGCTGTGTACATTCTTAAGGTTTAAAAAAATTGAATTTAATAAATACAAGAAATTCATAACGCTCGTTAAAACTCTTCATGAAATCTGATTCTTAAAATAGACTAACTCTAAACATGTTTAATGAATTTATTATGATTAGGAGGCTTTGCTAACCTAACACTAAAAATTTTGGAATTATAAAAATTGACGATTCAGTAAAAAGCACCAAATAGTTTGTTAAACTCTACTTTTTAATTAAAATTTTATCAACATAATGCCATATCGTCAGAATTTCAGATCGCAATTAAGGTAAAATTTAGTTACCTGTATTAACAGTTAAACAATAAGTATAGTACGTATGCTTACTTTTTGACCTAAATTCTAGAGAAATTCGTCTTCTTGAACAACAAATACATACAATTGATTGTTATATTTATATTCTAAGAAGTCAATTCTATTGCATTTTGTTACGAAGATGCCTCCATTATCGTTATTACATCATGCTAAGACATGTACGCCAAGTCTATTTAAGATTAAGACACGAAATCTATTTTAATTTATTATTATATAGATACTATTCGATATGATTTAAAAATTATAAAATCACTTTAATCACGTGATATATAGCTTTAAACGCGATACCTTTATATATATAATGCGGATCTCAAGTCACAGTTGACTTTAAATTCAGAATTTAAATGATATTATTTACACGTGAACTAGAAATTTATTAAAACATATATTTGAACTGAATAATTTGTTTAATTAATTGTTATAAAAAAAAGCTACAAAATTAAATTGCAGAATTGTTAAATGAAATATAATTCATTAAAAATTAATTTCCACAAAATTATTTGACCATAATTATTCCAACGCCTGGGGTCACCCACTTCTGGAGTGCTCCGGAGTGGGTTATATGTTTTATTATTGACTGAAGTGCTCCATTATCAACCCTAATTTTACCTAGGGTTGGCAAAATTACCGTAATTTGGCGTAAAATGTAAACTTACAACCCTTGCAAGTAGGTACATATATATTCGGACCATAATATTATATCTAACTTTGAAATAAAATTTGCTTCATTTAAATTACAAATTTAAAGTAAACAGGACATTTTAAGTTGCATATCATAGGATCAGGGTTTAAATATTTCTACATTAGAGATTTTATTTAATGAAGCTTAAAAATTCGAGCATAATATTCAAAAGCATTAACATTTTTTATAATTTAAATCAGCGCTAGACAAATCTAATCCTTTGCAAAAGGTAGTACCTTCTATGTAATATCAAATTAAAATAGATTTGACGCTAGTATTTTAGCATGATATAATGATGGTAATGGTGACATCTTCGTGACAAAATACAATCAAATCGACTTTGTAGCATATAAATACTATCATCAATCGTACGTATTTGTTGTTCAAGAAAACGAATTTCTCTAAAAGCAATATTAGATATGTACTAAATATATTTATTTAAGTTAAATTTACCTTATTGCTTGAATTTCTTCAAAAGTCCTGATAGTCCAACGAAGAGCGGGCATTATATTATAAAGGAAGCTTTTTGTCATGATAAGATTTAAGTATGTCAAGCAACTCTTAAAAGAGTTTAAAAACTTTATAAGTTCTTTATACTTTTTTTTCGTTAAATAAGCAATTTTTTTGTGTAAGTTTAAAGAATTCATATTTATCAAAAACAAGCAACTTATAATAAGAGGCTGTGTTTGTTCTTCAAAATTTTTTTTAACGCATACTAAAGTTTCTTATATTTATAAAAATCTTGATATAAATTTATAATTTACTTTTATTAACGTAAATGCCACATACTATTATATGAATTTTTATTAATTGAATACTAAATTATTACAAATTAAAAAAAAAAACAAAATCTTATAAATTTATTTTCCACCAGTTATTATTCCAGCGAGGATAAAGTTTGGGGCATGGCTTTCCCTCCTCATGATATACAGCTCAACATCTTACCGAACAATTTGCACATTTAATTCTTTTCTTCCATTCAGGACTCATGATTTTAGGCAATTTCAACTCATAACTCGGCGCGAACCGACAATTATTCGTATTATGAGTAGTTTTTTGACACCATTTGCACCACTTATAATTTCCATATTCAACATCGTCCCAATTCCAGTCAATTATAGTACCACAAAAACAATAATATTTCTTGTCTTTTTGGCAATAATTGCACAAGTTTGTTGTGAGTGAGAGATCTATTGGTTAGGACCCCAGCCCTCTTTCACTTGGTCTAGAGAAGTACAGTTATCGTTATTATATTGTACAAATACGAAATTATTTAAATATACTCACTAGTCATTATTAAAAAATATTATTTCAGTAATTTAATAATAGCACAATACGCTTCGTTTTTCGACTTTAAAAGATTTATTTAAATTAGTTCAAATAATACAATCCTTTTCTACACGTGATATTGAATACAAAAAAAATTTTTATGTACGTATTTATACTCGATGTTATTATAACTATATAACTATAATGTAAAGTATATTTGAGGAAAATATGTAATATATTACAGTTTATTTTATTAAGTATTGTTATGAAGTATCCCATTTTTTTTAAGCATCATGTGCATTATAGATTATCGTTATTGATAAGAAAAACCATTTGAAATATATTCAAAAGAAGGCTTTTACCAAATATATAATCACTAGTACCATTATCGATAATAATTTTTATAAGTATTCGATAAAATAAACCGGTTAAAACATGAAAGAAAGATGTATTGGCATAATATATTATATTACAATTTATTTATTATAAAACAATGTATAAATACGTACGTATCTGTATAAATAATTTTAAAGTAAATATATTTGTCAAATGAATTTATACATTACAATTTATACATAGCGAAATCTAATGCTATTGCATAAAACCGGAATTAGCTTAAAATTAAAGCAGCCTTTTGTATTAGTAACATAGTAAATAAGTAACAACTAATATCACGCGTAAAAAAAAAAGAAATTATTACATTGATATCACGCGTAAACTTTTTAAATAAAAGTAAAATAAGACTTTAGAAGTAATATTGAAAAGATCAAATGTGAAATTTTCTTGACAATTAAGCATCTGCAAAAAATGGCTTCTCTATTACCTAACGAAGTCCTCTTTGAAATATTTAAAAATGCTACAACAAATTCCTTCTATACTTCAACTTACCACTTCTCCCATCTCCCCAAACAATTAACTCATTCCTTCTTCACCTAATTAAACATAGCCTTTGGAACAACTTACAAGGTCAACTTATAATTTCCATTAAGTCTGACTATAGCGAAGCACATATTTACACACCACATGAGCCATGCCCACTTCCTGACCACACAATTATACCATACCAAAGTGCTATCTTTGCAAACCCTCACATTCCACTAAAGTCTCAATCACCACACCCCACCTCCCCTAGCCCCCTTAATCTCTCTATATGTACACATAATATCCGAGGTTTTAACCAAAACCTCAAACAACAAATCTGGGAACACTATTGCCTATCCAATAACCTGGACATTATTTGCCTCTCTGAAACAAAACTAGCTAATAGTAGTCTTACCTT
>CAJVPU010000540.1:0-16940 GCA_910591775.1 Dentiscutata heterogama | reverse complement strand
AGTATTGCTAATTATGATTGGTCAAATCACATGTTGTTTACATGTAAATCATATAATACCATATGATATTGGTTACACGATGTTGATCTACAATCTATTTTATATGAATTTGGAAATAGTTACACCCTACTCTTAAGGGATAATCATAATAAAAAAAAAACAATTCCAATGCAAACAACTTAATTTTAACTACATACTGTAGTCATCGAAATAGCAAGGTCTATATGAAATTATTTACAGTAACTTACAATAGAATTATGATTATTCTGATGGGAACCTACTTTTCTTAACTACTTATTGTGGTTACTGGAATAGCAAGTAAGTTCTGTAGCGGAATTTTTTTCAGCAACTCATAATAAAATCATGTCAATTTTAATGCAAACCAACTCAAACTTATATAAATGCTTATTAGAAATCACTATAATTCTGATGCAAACTCAATCATACATGGCAGTCACGTATCATGCTAGTTATAGATAAAATGATGAATAAATAACATAATATAAAATGCATTGTAATGAAAAACAATATAGAATAGTTAAATAAAAGTAAAATGAATTAAACAAAATAAGGCAATAAGATAGCTACTTGATTGTAATATAAAAGATTGAAATAATAAAATTTTATACATGATGTGAATATATAAAAATCCCTACAGTACTAACACTTCAAAATAATAAATAATGTATAAAGACTACAAACTAAGCCCCAAAAATTTCTTATAATCATTAATACAAATCTTTATCTATTTTGGAATTAGAACACTTGAAGAACAAGAACCCCAGTGATCATCACATCATGTGAAATCATGCAATTACGTTATTTGTTTACTAGCACTAAACAAATTAGCCTAAACTAATATATCACCTAACCCTAACACTAACTCTAATGTAGCCAAACACTTAATCATGTGATGTGATTATCATGAAGACATCACTAGGGTACTTATTCTTCAATCTTCCTATGGAATTGACAAATTTTGAGAATTTCACTACAATACGATATAGTATACTCACTTTAAACAACTCAAGCGCCTAGTTAACTTATAAAAAATTGTTTTTTGATTTCATTTTATCTAACCAACAAGTGATTATTTCGGTATAAACCAAAACCCCGAAACTATAATCTAGAACCTCCTGAAACTATATAACCTATCATATTACAGGATTTCGCATAACAAAAACAATAGTAAAGTTTTCGACACAAAATTTTAAATATAATTTAACCCACTTAACCTAACCAAATCTTCAATTTTAAAAAATTATAATAGAACAATGATAATCACCTGTAGTAATGTTTAGTTTAAAATATTTTAAAAAAATAAAATATTTAAAATTTTTAAAAATTCAAAAAATGTCTATAATATTTATAAATTTATTTAAATAAATTAAAATCTAAAATAAACACAATATTTTTAATATTTATTATTATAATATACGAAAATCTTTGCATACCAAAAATGTGTACAAGGTTGTGCTCCAGATGATCATGTGATGGTTCCGATGACCAAGCAAATCGATTTATTTTAATATCAACAATATTGACAATTATGGCCTATGTTATAAAGTGACTTTTCTTTGCTCTGCACCTTTAGTTACTATTATTTATATCTTTATTTGAGTATAACATTAAAAAATAAAGTAAAAAAGAATTATATTTATTTATTTAATCTAATTCAAATTCTTTAACATTAAATCAAACTTGCCTAACGTTGATAATTACACAACAAAACATGAATTTATATAATAAAAAAAATTAAATTGAATTCTATGAGATTTATTTATTCGTTAAAATTTCTTTAAATAACTTATTTGTATTTTCGTAAGAAAAATTTTTCTTAGTTCTTTAAATCATCTTTAATATTACTTTTATTATTACAAATAAATTATAGCTAACTCTTTCTATAACAACTGATATACAGAAAAAACAAGTCTATTATAGAGAGGTTCGTCATACTGTATAGAGTCTGTCATATATAAAAAATGTGTTGAATAAAATTATTAAGTTTTTAGGTTTTAAAAAATTTTTTTTTATTAAATAAATTTTTTTTGTTAAAAAAAAGTTTATATATTAATATTTTCGTCAAAGAATTTACAGTATTTTCAAATTACAAACAACATACCAATACATATGTAAGTCTATTAATTACTGATAATTAATTGAGAAATTTTGAATTCCAGAGTAGCCACCCGAACCGACATCCAGAGTGCAACTTGTATACATTTTCGGTAAATTTTTTCATGTAACATTTTATGCAAATCAATTTATTACTTATTGTTACTGTATATACATATTTGAAGTTACGTATTCTAATAAATATTTTGATAAAAAAAAACAATATAGGGTATAACTATTTCTATATTCATATAAAATAGATTGTAGATCAATATTGTATAACCAATATTATATGATATCATATGATTTATGTAAACAACATGTGATTGACCAATTATAATTAGTAATCCTTTGTGTAATCAGAGAAAAATATATAGCATCTAGAGAAATTTTTAATTATATGTAAAGTTGATTTTTTTTAAAACAATATGTATTGTACAACTTTATTATTATAAACAAACTATCTTAAACTACATATTGTATAAATTTTATACAAATTGGTTAAGGTATTGAAAAGTTTTATTAGAAGCACTTTTTTGTTTACTATGTAAAAATTCAATATACTACATAGATTATATGAAAATTAATCTATATACACCCTACCCTTAAAATGTTAAGGTTAATTCTGTAATTATTTAGAAAGAAGTTGTCAGAATAGATACTCTGCATCTATTTGTTAAACCAGTAAATGTTTTTTAATTAATGCTTTTTTTTTTTCTTTTCAAATTTCTTTTAAACTATTATTAAAATTTTCCTTATTAATTGTTCATGAAGATAATTGTAATCTTGATTCTTTAAATTCAGATATTATATTTGAATAGGTTTTTATATTGAGCTTGTTGAACAACCCCTCAACTTGCTGTTGATGTATTATGATAAAATATATATGGGTTTTAACAAACTTATAAATTTGTGGAAATTTATATAATACTAGATTTTTAGTAATACAATAGTCCTCAAATTTACATCAAAAATTTATATCCTCAGTAAGTTTTTTATACAATTCAAAATCATTATAATTTTTAACTTTAAATCATCTTGTAATTGATTCATATAAGTAATTTCTTGTTCTGTTAGAGGTTTTAGCCAAATATTTTTGAAAGCTATATAAATAAATGAATAAGCAAAAGATTAACTTGAGTCATCTCCCAAATTACAAATTGATAGTAGTAAATAATACCATGGCATCATCTATTTTTTGTAATGTTCAATTGCTTTTTCTAATTCTTATTCTAAATCTTGAATAATCTTTTCAAATTCTTGCTTATTCAACAAATCAAGAACCTCATTTAACTTATTAGCAAAAAACATAGAGTGATTGTTTTTTATTTCAATTAAATAATTTAACTATTCATCATCTTTTTTTGGCATTTCATGTGCTTATCTTCCAAATGGCAATTTTTCTAATGTATTTCCAGTAAAAATTCATTGAATTGGATCTTGTCTAATAAAAAATTATAATAAAGGTTCATAAAAATAAGTTCCAAATTGAACTAATATCTTAATTTGTAAATTAATAATTGGATCTAATAACCAAGAATTAAATAGTTTCCATTTTTCTAAATAAGCTTTTGGAGTATTTTTACATTTTTTAAGCATTGTAATAAACCATAAAGTAAATTATTATGTACTTCATATTATTCTAAATACTGCTTAGCAGCGGTCAATTCATATTCCCAATGTGTACAAACTAGAAATTGATATTTATTAAAATGAAATCCAAGAAAAGAGTCACATAAATTATTAATTATTTTTAAAGTTATTCCAATTGGTTGATCTTTATCTGATGAATTGTAACCATTGTGTAAATCCCAAGCAAGTATAAAAAGCATAATTAGATATTTTATTTTTTGAAATCTAATAGATGATGGAAGCTTTTCAAAAGCCTTATTTTCAAAGTTTGTTAAAATTATGTGTAAAATATATAAACTATATCTAATTTGAACTGTTAAAGCATTTGTTTGTTTTGTAAATAATAAAATAGCTCCTTTATCTTTTCTAGTTAAATATGCTATATTGTTCATTAATCATACCAAACAGTTTTGCACATCTAAATTAGAGGCTATAATTATTTCTTTAACTATTTTTGCAATTATTTCACTATTATAGCATTTAATATCTTTAAGATATATTATTTGAGCAACCAGAAAATTCTTATTAGAATTCTAAAACATCAAACATACAACAAATTGGTTTGTTTCACCCCTTGTAGATTCATCAATCATTACTCCATAACTTGATACTTTTTGTGCACAAAAAAGAAGCTTATTAATTTGAATTTTGAAAACATCCTTATGCCATGTTATCAAAGTAGAAGTAGAAAACTATTGTTTAGGTGATTCACTAACTAAGAATTTATATATTAATTTTATATACTCAGTTGTGAAGTGAACTAAATTCTGTCCTACTTGTAAAATTTTCATAGCTAACCAGAAGAATATACCCATTTATTAACTTTAAAAAGCATTTTTACTTGCTTTTAAAATGCATCTGGTGATATAGAGTACTTTCTAACCAATAAATGGATTTGAGAAATATGATGAGTTTTTTGATCACACAAATATCTTTTAACAGATCCTAATAACTTTGTTTTGGAGACTAACTTGCTAGTTTTTTTATTAAGCTTTTGGTTATCTAGTATTAATAGATTATTAGCTCTTTGCAAAGATTCAATTGAAGAATTATACTTGTAAAAAGTTTGATCAATATAATTTCAGGCTTTATTTTGAAGATAAAGTGATAAGATATTATCTTTATTAAGTCCTTGTGAATAGCACATTGTTTCAAATAAATAGGTTGTAGCAGATATCTGCTTTAAAGATAATAGTTCAATATTAGAAATTAAACAAACCCATTTTTTTTTAATTTAGTTGATTTGCCAAATTTTTTTATTATTTTATTAGTTGTAGTTAATTTATTATAGCTCATATTGTTTAATTGTTCATTAATTTCTTGAATCTTGTACTTTTTATAACTTTCTTCTCAGCTTTCTTTACTTTTGAGTAGCTTGTCTTGCTTAAAAGTGGTATTTGTTTGAACAATAAATTCTCATCTTTTAAATCTAACTTTATTTAGACAGATTAATTAAAATATGCATTGTTATAAAATAAATTCATAATAAAAAATAATATTAGACTATTACAAAAAAAGTTATATTATTATATTTTATATTGGTATATTTAAAACCTTACTTGTTGGTACATAAACACTACTAACAATTATAATAATTAGAAATTTTAAAGTTAAAGATCATAAAGGTTTGTTTTTTTAAAAACTGGATTTAAAACTTGGTAATAAATAATGTAAAGTTGTTAATATAACACTTAAGAATCAATTTATATATAAAAAAGGTAATGACAAGTTGTCGTATACACCAAATATCTAAAAATATTTGACCATTTTTTTATATGTATTTATTATACTGCATCATAATGATCGATTTTGCTAAAAATATTTTACTATAAAATTTGATATACATCTATATATAATTTTGATTTGCATAGTTAATAGCACATTCCAATGATATATTTATATTAATATAATCAATTCCAACTACAATATATTTATAAATTTCAGTATTACTGATATACAAAATAGCTATAGTCAAACCTCTCTAAGTATATGCTATTAGAACTGGGCATTTATAGAAGGTATGAGAATTATAAAATATATATATAGCCAATCAGAAGAAAGAACAAATTTACATGATAAATAATACATGTGTTCAAGAATATCAAAACTAAAGATCAAAACTATTTAACTGCATTGAAAATTTTTCATAATGACAGGCCAAATTATACAAATTATGAGCCAGGATTATTTTAATTCTGGCTAAATTAAATTATTAAACAATTAAGCTAGTATTTCACAAAAAAGGATCTGAATAAATCTAGCCTTTTTAACAGACATTAATGTAGCATTTCAATAAGGGTACCAAACTGAAATTGTATGTATAATTAATATAGAAAATACACTATTAACAATAGGCTCTGCTTGTCTTTCACATATGCCTGTAGCTATTAGCAGCTTTTTAAACTCATTACATAAACTGGATTTAGATTCTAAACCTGGTATACATAATGAGTTTAAAAGGCTGCTGCTTGCTACAGGCACATATAAGAGACAAGTGGAGCACATTGTTGGTAGTGTATTTTCTATATTAATTATACATATAAATTCAGTTTGGTACCTTTAGTAAAATGCTAATTAATGTCTATTAAATACCAGATCCATTCGGATCCCTTTTTGCAAAATACTAGATTAAACTACTAAAAAAAATTTTAAACAATTCCAATCCCTAGCCAAAACCAGATTGTCACTACCAGGATCAGAGATATGCTTTGTTGACACATAGCCCTTATATAAAATGTATGATGACCTCATATAAGATGAAATTTTGAGTTTAGTATTTAAATGTAGCTATTTATTATGATTAATCAAGGCCTTATAAGAACAATAATACATCTGAAATCTTGTTCTAAAATCTTGCTTATTCATGTATGAGATAATAGATAAAAAATGTATATATTTTAGAGATTAAATCAATGAATAATATGTGCATACCGGGAGACAAGTTTTCTGATATGTACCTATTAGTGTGCCATAGATCTACCAAATATCTGCTTAATATTACAGCATATTGGCAGCATATTGGTAAGATACCAGGAGGTAAATCGATATCAATAATATAAAAGTACAATATTAGAATATCTCAATATCTTATTTTTAGCACTCTGGGTCTAAAAGTAAGATATCAGGATATTCTAATATTTTGCTATTATGTTACTGATATCGATCTACCTCCTGATATTTTACCAATATGCTGTCAATATGTTGATATTATCTGATAAACTTATATAATCATGAAAAACTTTCTTTCTGTTATTTTTTTTAATCTATTATGATGTAATTATGTTTTTTCAATATTCAAAAAAAAAACTCAGCGAGTGTCTCTCTAGCAATCATGATCATAAATTATTAGATAATATATACATATTTAGCAGATATTTTGCAGATTTGTGGCAGACTAACAGGTACATATTGGGAAACTTATTACTTAGTATGTATTGTTGGTAGCAAAACTACCAAAATTCACTGTGCCGAGTTTGATGTCATAGGACCTGAAAACATGATGAAGCCTGATTCCAGGATTCGAAGCTTCTATGAAACCATAAAGAAATCATGAGAGAAAGTTTCTATGAAGCTCCAAGGCTTATTGTTTGGGCAGTGCCAAAAGCTTAGCCAAAGGAAGCAAAGCAATAATAGCATCATGATAAGCTTGGGTTTAGATTAGAAAAAGTTTGATCTTGTTTTTCTCTCTTTGCATGTAATTTGTTATAAATATAGGCTCTTTTTGCCTTTTAATAAAAAAAGAAGAAAAGGTATGGTATTTGCAAAAAACATATCAATTTGAGTTAGTTGGTATTGTTCTCTAAATACTCTTTTTTTTTTTTTTTTTTTTTTTTTTTTTTTTTTTTTTTTAATAAATTGCTTATATGCTGTAATTTTTTATTATTAAGAACTTAAGAACCTATTCATATTGTATATTACAGGAATTATGTTATGCTATATTAGTCTATCTAATAACACCCACCCTAAGCAATTTGTCATATTTTTGCTATATCTTAGAATTTAATCAATGGCTATTACTTCATTAATCAACTTCTAGCTAGTGTATGACCCACCTTTTCCCTATATATAGTTTTCTGTATTGTTATTAGTATCTTGTCTTCCTATCTACTTTTTGCAGTAACTTTCTTTTCCCCCTAATTTGGTTCATTCTGGCAGTTTTTTGCTCTTGTTGCTTCCAAATTGGTGTACATGGCCTTATATTTGATTTAGTACCACTCTGATTTGGATACATGTTGTACTGCCATCATCATGTTTGTATTTCAAGCCAACTTTTGGAGTGCTGCTATAACATAATTCGTATCTCAAGCCACAATCTTTCCAAATAGGCACAGCCAGATTTATTAGAATTTCCAGTTGTTACTCTGCAGTGTACCATTTGCCTTTATGATGCTACTAAAGTTGGTATTATCTAGCATGAGTACCAAAAGCTTCCCAGTATATCCATTTTTATGTATGGGTATATTACTGATGATTATTTTCACTTCTAGCTTAGTACTACAAGGAGACCTAGAACCTTGACTAACAATGCACAGGCATAGTACTCATTACTAAAGTTAGTAATATACGACACAATACTTAATGCAACTTCTAACTTTATATAAGTGCCAGAGGTATTTCTAGAATTTAATTAGACCAATCTTTTTCTACAGATTTTTACTATATCCACCACTTCACTCATCAATCCCAGTTTGGACATTAGTATTACCCTCCCAAACAAGATCCCAGACCCCTAGGTTGTTGGTGCTACTATGCAGATCTATCACTATATCCACCGCTTCACTCATTATTTCTAGTTTAGAACATTAGTATTACCTTTCCAAACAAGATTCCAGACTGCCTGGGTTGTTGGTATTATCCAAGTGTCTTGAGGATTTACATGCGCAACCTATTTGTCTTAAACCTTTTATGATGCCACTTGCCAAACATAACACCAGCTCTCTATAGTTTTGATCTCCACAGATTAACATGCACAACCTATTGTTCAGACCTTCTATGATGCTGCTTGCCAAACATGATACCAACTCTCTATAGTTAGATTTCTTTTCAGAAATTTTTTATCAAATTCGTACTATACTTGGACTTCCACGAGGCTCCATATTCGATTTTGGCTTCTCACCTGTAGATTATAGAGTTTTTTTCGCCTTCAGCCCAACTCGAACCATGGACCTTGACTTAATTTCTGTGAGTTTGGCAACTTAATAATTAAGCTATAGGGCCCAAACCTCCTCTATATACTCAATACTGACTTACCTTGATAAACCATATCCATCTCTAGTATTGCGTATATAGAGTAGTTTGTAGTGTTGGTTGTGTATTCTTGGTAGTGACTGTTGTGTCCTGTTGCTACTAACATTTTGGTAGTAATTGTAAAATCCATGCCCAAATGAACTTGATGATGTTTTCTCCTAGATTTTGTTTTTTTTTTTTCTTTTTTCTCATCTTGCTAAAAAAATAAAAAAAGAAAGCTGATTGTTTTTTTTGGGTCTGTAAGCTACTAATTGAAGCCTGGTGCCAATGCACAAATAGGTACTAAGCAAGGAAGAAAATGTATGAAGGTTTTCTTGGGTACACTGCTTGTAAGTTGTAATGATAGAGCCTGGTCTGTCAACTATATAAAAATAGTAAAAAAAAATAAAATAAAATTCATTTTGCTAAGATAAAGAGTAAAATTGAACAAATTTGGAAGGGCCAAATTTGTATTATCAAAGTTCCTGACATTTGACATTGCTCTGATTAAGTCATAGAAGAGCCTATCAAAGCAAACAAAAGCTAAAGAAGGTGCTACGAGTGTGTATCATCATGGAGGTCTTGGTTCAGAAACCTTGAACTAGTAAGAACAAATTGGAGGAAAGGTTAGAAATATTAGGGCAAAAACTAATCTACTCTAAAGAGCTAAGCAGAAAGAATTGCTCCTCCTTACCGCTATAGAGTACCACTCTGGTCTTCAACTCTTGAGAAAGACAAATAGAGTTGGTTCCTAGTAAAATCCTTAAAAAAGGGCCTGGTCAAAAATAAAAAAAATTTTTTTAGACTATTTTTTTGTAGAGTTTTTCTAAGTCCAGAAGCATGCAGTTGCTTAGTGATTTTTTACAGAACATGAAAAATTAAGCAGGGAAAAATTGTTGATAGCAAAACTACCAAAATTTGCTATGATGAGTTTGACGTTATGAGACACAAAAATGTAATAAAGCCCTGATTCAAAGCTTCTACAAAATTATAAAGAAATTGTAAGAAAAAGTTCTTATGAAGCCCCAAGGCTTATTGTTTGTGCAGTGCCAAAAGCTTAGCCAGAGAAGGCAAAGCAATAATAGCATCATAATGGGCTTGGGTTTAGATCAAAAAACATTCAATCTTGTTCTTCCTCTGCATATAATTTGTTATAAATACAGGCTCTTTTTGCCCTTTAATAAAAAAGAAAAAAAGGTGTGATATTTGCTAAAAAATATTTTAATTTGAGTTAGTTTGTATTGTTCTCCATATACTTGATACTGCCTTACCTTGCCAAATTATATCAACCTCTAGTATCGAGTATATAGGGTGGTTTGAGGTATTGGTTGTGTGTTTTTGGTGATGACTATTGCGACCTGTTGCTACTAACAGTACTCAATATTTATTGATTCAATCTGTGTTTATTGCAGAGATAGGAATACAGATGAACATGCATTTACATATAATATAATTAATAATAAAAAAAGCAAGATTTTATTGAGTGCGTGAGAGTAAAAACCAAGTACCCCAGTGGCACCAACAGAATTTTGCTGTTCTGCATTCTAGAACATTTTGATCAGCCAATCAAATTTTGTTTATTTCTAATTTTTGACCATTTTTTTAAAATCCTAGCGATGTTTTCCTACTAACTACTTAATTAAACTTAATAAAATAATTTGATTTTAATTCTATACACCCGTGGAATTAAAATAAAAAAAATTTCATTGAATTAGGATAGTTGGTTGCTGAGAAATCTTCACTAGAAGTTTAAAAAAAATATAGAAAATTAGAAAAAAAACCAAAATTGAATAAATTTTTTCCTCTTTTATACTTTAAATGAAGATTTCTTGACAATCAACTATCTGAATTTGGGGAACTTTTTTTTATTCTGATTCTATAGCTTCATAGAATTAAAATAAAAAAATTTTGATCAAATTTGAATTGCTGAATGTCGTGTAATGTTCATTATGATTTAAAAAAATATTTGGCCTCAGCTTTTCTTTTATATGCACCTAAACTTTGAACGAAGATTACTTGGAAATTATCTAGTCAAATCTGATCAATTTTTTTTTTATTTTAATTCTATAATCACATAGAATTAAAATAAAAAAAAATTTAATCGAATTTGACTAGGTAATTGCCAAGTAATCTTTATTCAAATTTTTTTTTAGCTTATAATAAATATTACTCGACACTCAGCTATTCAAATTCGATCAAAATTTTTTTATTTTAATTCTATGAAGCCACAGAATTAAAATAAAAATTGTTTCATCAAATTTGTATAATTAATTTTCAAAAAATCATCAGTTAAATGTTTTTAAAAAAAGTTATAAAAAAGAAATACAGCAACAAAAATTTTATTTAAACTTTAAATAAAGATTTCTTGACAACTGACTATCTGAATTTGGTGAAACTTTTTTTATTTTAATTCTGTGGCTTTATAGGATTAAAATAAATAAAAAAATTATTGAGTTTGAATAGCTGAATGTTGAGTAATATTCATTATAAGTTAAAAAAAATTTGGCCGTAGCTTTCCTTTTATAGATACCTAAACTTTGAACAAAGATTACTTGCAATTACCTAGTCAAATTCGATCAATTTTTTTTTATTTTAATTCTATGTAGTTATAGAATTAAGATAAAAAAAAATTGATCAGATTTGACTAGGTAATTTCCAAGTAATCTTTGTCAAAGTTTAGGTATATATAAAAGAAAAGATGTGGCCAAATTTTTTTTTAACTCATAATGAATATTACTCGATATTCAGCTATTCAAATTTAATCAAAATTTTTTTATTTTAATTTTATGAAGTCATAGAATCAAAATAAAAAAAGTTCACCAAATTCGGATAGTTGATTGTCAAGAAAACTTCGTTTAAAGTATAAAAAAAGAAAAAATTCATCCGATTTTGGTTTTTTTTCAATTTTCTATATTTTTTTTGAACTTCTAGCAAAGATTTCTTGACAGCCAACTATCCTAATTCAATGAAATTTTTTATTTTAATTCCATGGATGTATATAATTAAAATAAAATTATTTTATTAAGTTTAATTGAATAGTTAGTAGGAAATATCACTAGGATTTTAAAAAAATGGGTAAAAATTAAAAATAACCAAATTTTGATTGGCTAATCAAAATGTTCTAGATTGCAGATCAGCAAAATTCTGTCAGTACCACTGGGGTACTTGTAACCAATGAGTAAGACGGCACATGCCCAACACTAATTTACCGGGCAATGATCAGATACAGATTGTTGAAGAAGATTGAAGAGAGTTAAATAGAAATTTTTAGAGAAATATGCCTATACAATGGTAAAATTAATCCAGGAACATTTTAACTTAATACAGTAATAGGTAGCTATGATTTCATTATTAAGGTTTTGAGTAAGTTCACCCTGAATTTTGATCATCGCTCTTAGCCAATCAAAATAGAGAATCTTCTGTAACGTGACAGCTAGGGCATTTCTTGCGCCGAGTCTACGGACAGTTCTTATGGACAGTGCATTTTGACTAACATCAACTAAATCCACCTACCCTAACCCTAACACTAATCCTAATTCTGGTTACTGAACTGTCCTTAGGAACTGTCCGTAGCTTCTGTGTATTTCTTGCAATAATTCTATATAATTTGTACACTTCATGCTGAATTAAGCAATAATTATGATTTATCAGCCAGGAAATAAAAAATTTGGGATTGGCCAGCCGGTCAGCTAAGCCGCTATAGTCGACTATATAGTTGACTATAGCGACTACGGCTATAGCCGATCAGATAGCCGACTACTAGCTGACCGAACCCATCCCTACTCATATACCAATTGTACTTCGAGAAAGAAACAAAAAGTTCATTATAACATGAATAAATCAATGGTATTATTTATATAAATTAATAATATGTTACTGTTTGTATTTTAATTGCTAATTTATCTAGTCCTGATTAATAATAACATGTAAAATATTTCCAAAAATTAAAAATTTTCAGCTAAAAATGAAGACTTTATATAATAAAAAATTTTATTATTATAAAACTCAAAATTTGATTGATAGGATAAATACATACAATATAGGTCAAAAAAATAATAAATAAATTAATTAAGTTAAAAGATGAAAAAAAGTGAAATTTTTTTTAATAATCCCAAAGTGATACAAGAATAGATGATTTGATAACTCTCGGAATAGTAAAATATTGTTTGCCAATCCACAAAAAAGGCTGCTTTGTATGAAAATATTCTTGATCCATTATTGATTCATCAAGATGTTTAATAAGATATTTCCTACCATTATATAATGCTGATTTAATCACTTTATCATCTGACCAATTCTTAGTAGCAGTCTTTAGGAGCCTTACAATATAACTTGTTTCTTCAAGATTTCCAGGTCCTATATTTGATGGCTCACCCCAACTTCCATCAGCATGTTGTGTATTTAATGCCCAATCGACAGATTTTTTGCAAAAATTACGAAGGTCTTCATTCGTTGCGAATCCTAATTTGGCACATAGGTTTGGGTGCTCTTGTAAGGATAATAGCAAATTGTTTGCTTTGAAAGTTACATAAGCTGGACTTTTGTTCCATTTATCAAACCAAATGCCATCTTTTTCTCGTTGTGAAATTAGAAAATTTGTTGCAGTTACAATTATCTCTTCTAACTCAAATATTCTTGTAACACCAGTATTAGAAGTAGAGATGTTCACCGTTTGCAAACTTTGATACTCTAAAACAAAAAGTTTGATGGCATGCACATTACAACTTATCGAGAATGTTCGTTCTGAAATAAATGTAAAGTCTCAAGTAAATACAAGTTCATGATAACAGATATAAAATTCTAGATATATAATTATGCGTTCTTCTATAATATACAATAACTACATATTATACATAGTGGTAAAATAATTAAGAATAATAATAATATAGTAATAATATATTAATTGTTTATAAGACATAATCCTTATACACATATCAAATGATTATATTTGCAGTAAATTTCAATTTAAAGAACTGATATTAATTACTACCACACTATTACGTAGTCATTATATGAACGATAATTTTATCTAATAGATTCCTATATCTGCTATTTCTCATCAAATATCTTTTGGCCATGTCAGTTATGCGATATTAGACAAGTGAGTGTTCTTAAAGACGCCTAAATTTATTACTAAATTATAATTAAGACCTCCCTAAATGCAGGATCAACAAGTTGATTAAGGAGGTCTTAATATATTTCAAAAATACATACCATTAGGATAAGTGATAAAATATTTTCCATTATAAAAAGTCTTTTCGATAATGTCAAGATCAACTGCACTATCAGAATCGAACTTCTTAATAAGCCAATTACATACAGCTAAGAAAAAAAAAGAATGTATTTATATTATTAAATATTTTTTTTAGAGAATACAAAAATCAATAAAAATATTTACTTGAATCGTCAACCTAAGAAATTATTCAGATTTAAAATATAATTAATTGCTTATAATGCTCAAATTTGAAATATAACTATAATATAGTATTAATATTCAATTTACATCTTTCGGTATTTTATTGTCCCAACTAGTCCATCCAATAGTTCCATTATGTTCTTTGTTTAATGCAGATAAGTATTTAATAAGTGCAAGATTCTTTGAAAAAAGTTTTTTTATTAATATATGTTTGCACTTGTGGTTAATTTTCTTGTCTTCCTGAATATTTAGACATAATTCTCCAATGGATTGCATAATCCAATTAGTTTCAAATAATCCTACATCGCATATAGTAGGAACAAGACCGTGACTTTTTGCATAAGATGGGCATTTTGAAATTATCTTTTCCAAAAATTCGAATGCTTTATCATCCCATTTCTGAGCATGTAAAAGCACTGAAGCAGTAGCGGCTGGTGAAGATCCATAGCTACCATTAATTGCTTGAAAGCCGTTATTTTGAATTCGTGAAAGGTCTATTTTCTCGCAAAATACTTCAATAGAATGTGTAAGGGTTATTGGTTGGCTTTTTGCTTGAAAAATAATCTTGTCCAGAGGGATAAGGTTCATTTTTCTTTGACCTTCTTGTAAAATTCGTTCACTTTCAGGGAAATCAAACACAACCGGTTCTTTAAGTTGTGCCAGAGCCGAGAGGTGGTAAGGAATTATTAATTCAAAGCATACCATGTCATCAAAGTTGTCGAGATTCCATTCGTTTAATCTAATAAAGATTTTATTAGTCACTACTAAAAATTTATTTTATTTAATGACAAAGAGTTGTTAACATCTATTTATGTAACAGTTCACTTGTCAGAATTCACATCGTTATACAATTAGATCAACAATCGATGGTTGACATGTTAAAATTTTTTTGACTTCTGACATGAACCAATCAGAACCTTTTGGTCGGAATCAAATTGGCAAATAATAGACCAGACCCAACCCTTTCGGAGAACTAGTTACATAAATAAGATGCACCTAATTCATGATACATACGCTTTTCGTAAAAAATTTTTGGCTTTCTCAAAAGTTGCAATAAATTGCACCTGTTTGAAGGAAGGAAAAAAAAATCTTTAAAATGAATTTTATTAATGTGGAAAAGTTAATGATAAAATTTAAAATATATGCATTATGCAATATATGATATTTACAATAGTTATTCCCAAATTATTCAATTTAGTTTCAAAGAATTCTCCGGAATGTGTTTGGAAAAGACCTAGAGCAAGAAGACCTGCAAGTCCTGGTACTATGCCACTAACACCACTACCAGCCCAACTACCATGAATGTCTTGGTTATTTAAAAACCATAAGAAACATTGAGGGAATGCTAAGCTGAAATCCTTTGAAATTTTTGATTCTTTATAAATTTTACTAGGAATCATTGCGACCCAAGCAGTATCATAAGGAGACATGGATATATCACCATACCCGATCCAATCTGGATCATTGGCATGCTGGATAAATTTAAAAGGCTTTTTAAAAAACTCTGGACATATTTCATTTCCGTGTTCAGTTAAGAGTCGGTCAGAATATTTAATAATTTTATTCCGTAATTGAATTTTTTTGATCTTCTCGGATAACATCTGGAAGTAGATAGAAGATTAAAGCCTCATTAATATCACTGCCAACATGGATATAAAGCGAGCCAAATGCGTTGATATTTACAAGAGTAAACTGTATATGAGGGAATTTTAATATAATTTTGATATATAGAAGTTCATTTTATAGCTTAGATTGTTATTTATGAGGTTGATTGTAACGGTGGTATTTACAAAAATTATACTACTTTCTTAATGTTACATGAGATTGTATTCTTATTATCTATTGTAGCAATGAATTATTCCTGTGCCACCTCACTTCTGTATTTTAAGTTGTTACTTACCTTCCATAATACAAAGAACGGAGTTTTCCGTAAGTTAAGCCAGAGATACCAAGAACGGAATTTCCGTAAATTAGTAGTTAACTTTTTACCCGAAAAGCTATAACCTTTAATAAGATGAGGTATTAGGACAACGGTTATATCCTAGGTAATATTCGGATAAGATCAATTCATGGCTATCAGAATTAGAGAATTAATTAAGGAAATATTCCATATACAATTAGTCTTCCGCTATGCTTCAAACAATGAACTCCGTCATGTTCTAAAATTCATTCTATCCTGACTAGCGATGCTGACTAATCCAGTATACGTGCGCAAAAGTGTAAGCAAATGTGCGGATCCAATCAAAATTTTAAATAAAGCAATTTGATTGGATCCGCACACGCGCGCACACTTGCGCACGTGAACATAAATACTGGACTAAACGTTTCGTTGTTACTATATTTTGGATTTTATTACATGATAAACTTAACATATATCGTAGTCAATAATTTATAGATATAGTATAAACATTTAATGCCATTTGGTATTTATCAAAAATTTATAACCAAAGCAATTCCCTTATATATTAAGGTAAATTTAAAAAAAAAAAGCCGCATTAATATGACACATGGTCTTTGCTAAATACGTTCAGTGCGTTTTGGTTAAAACTAT
>CAJVPU010000539.1:0-16943 GCA_910591775.1 Dentiscutata heterogama | reverse complement strand
GCCTAATTTTAGTCAGGCGCTACTTTATATATCTAAAGTAGCTACTTTAGATAAATCGCTACTTTAGATGCAACAGGGGTCATATATCACTCCGTTCTTGGTATAACCATCACGTGATGACAACCCTAACTCTAAGCTAATTAAAATTAAAACAGGATAAGAGCCTATACCTGGGTATATTTTAAGGATATTCACACGGGGCTATGCTGTAGTATATAATAGTTGGATGTGTGAGAATTATATGGAGATTTGGATTGTACGAAAGGGGACTATATATTATGTGTATATTCCTATTTATTAATAAAAGAATAGCCGAGGTTGATATACGGTGGAGCCTTTATTTATATTATAACTTAAATAAGAGGATAAGAATCATATTTGTCAAACTAAAGCTTATGACGCTAATTCCTTTAAGACAGAAGTGATGCTAAGACCCGTGATTTCGATTGTGTTCTCACGCGGCCCAGTAACAATATGTTTATAATACTTTTTCGTTCTAGTTTACATCTTATTTGACAGATTTACACCAATCCTATTTTATTTTTTAATTTGGCAACGAGTTAAAGAAAATACAGAAGTATTGCAATGAAATTTTCTTACTATATTAATGTGCTATCCCTCTCTCTGTTATTTCTTTTAATTGTTTTTTATGATTTTTTTTTTTTTATGAATGCGATGCGCTCGAATAAACGATTCTACCACAAAATTCCGAAAATCATTTTCCCGAAAGAACATAATACCGACTAAATTGGCCAACATTATAACTAATGCAGGCTAACTTTGTCGGTATTAGGTAATTGTCTTTCGGAATTTTGTGGTAATACCCGAATAAACAATGCGCATTAATGCAAATTCATGCGTATGATTTTAAAAATGACATTTCTAGTTGTGGTTATTGTAAAGTTCCAATTTTTGTTCTAAGTGGCGGACTCAAGCTGTTGCTCAGTATTTGAAAAGAAAGATACATAATGAAATCGCTAGTGTTAAATTTAAGACTTATCTAGGATCAAATCCAATCCGTTAACATATAAACGCTTCTTTGCCTCAGCCAATTGGAATTTTTTTTCCAGTTCTCGATATATTTCATGGATTAAGCAGTTTTTGTCGTATTTGAAGGCTTGGCTTTAGGAATATTTTTTGTTTTTTTTATACCTCATCAAGAGGCTTCGTCTTTTTTTAAAGGCTTTTCTATTGCCAAGCTTCGTCTTGTCAAAAGTTTCATCTTTCAATTTTTTATTTTTTTTTTTCACCGCTTCGTCAATTACATTATTTTGTCATTTGAAATTCTAAGTTTTCTTTAATTGCAAATTTCATGTATATACGTATAATAACAAAAGACGATTTTAATGTATACTGTATTTTTTACGCCAGTGGCTGCATGTTATTATTGCACAAGCCTCGATCAATTGTGCACAGCCTTAACGAAGTATAAGGGCTTAACATGGACAAAATCATAATAACGACAATATTTTAACAATTTATAATAGCTTCTATGACTTTTCTCTAAGCAAAAGCAAATTTCTACACAGCTTGTGTCTCTGTTTATGACAATATATAACCAGACAAAAAGACAGTTCAATACACTAAATATTAAAATTTCTCTTCTCTAATTTTCTAGTTAAATCGACGCTCTGATATTTCTTCCAATTTTTTTTATTGCTAGAAAGTGTTAACATAACAAAAGGTATAAGTATTATTGTTGTGGTATGTACGTTGAAATAGAATCTCGCTAAACGTGAAATCTAGTTAAGTAGATTTTATTCCTGTTTTCGAATTAGGACGATGAATGAATTTTGTGATTGCATATTACCATTTTTAAGCAACAGTAATACGCAGTACTAATTCAAAACAGTGAAAAATGTACTTTAAGTTGAAACAAAATTTTAAATTCACTCAATTGATAGCTAGCTAAATTTTAAATCTATTTAGAAAATTTCAATTTTGGTAAATTTTTAATAATTATAAGCAGTTTATACTTGATATATATGTTCTAGTTACATTAGATTCCGCAAGGCAATTTCACCTTTTATATTTACAGTAAATTTATTCACATTTATCCTACCCTTGCAGTTACACTTTATATTGATTTTCCTGTGAAGCATCACGTACACTTATAGAAAAATATTATCCTATTCAGCAAGTTACATAGAAAGATTTTGAATTGCATTTATACGCAATTTTAAAAACACTTAAATCACAACTAATTTAATAACGGGACTCTTCAATGTTCAAAGATTTCGTAAACCAATGTTTCCATGACCCAATAACGATCTTTTGCAGTTCTTAAGATTATTTTTAATGTATCTTGTAGGATACATAAATTATAACTTTACACGTATAGTGTAATGAAAGTTTACAATGTAGATTAACATATTTACCATCTAGAAATTTGTAGTGGTAAGTAACCTTTCAACTACGTTGAGGAGATAAAAGTCTATACTCTTGAACTCAGTTTTTTTTTTCAATAATTTAATAAAAAAATTAAAGATTATAATTTTATTTATTTTTTTTTAGATAAAAAAAAAAAAAAATCTATTTTTATTGATTAACTATAATTTTAAGTATAGTAATTTTAAATCCACTCAAGTTGAATTTGAATTTTTTAGCAAATCGAGTCAATATAGAATTCCTGTTAAAACACATACCAATTTTAAATCCACAAAGATTCTATTTCGACGTCTAACATTATTATTTATTAGTAATGTTAAACTTGGCAATATTATTGGTTTTACAATGGACTAACTTTAATATTTAATGAGTCTAGTTCATGAAAGTATTAAATAAATCCTCCAGAATTTATTCAATTTAACAATCAAAAATGGACTCAATTATCAAACCTAATAAGTGTTGCTGCTGTATTTCCTTGAGAGCAGGTGTTATTACTATAACGATTTTAAGCCTGGTGAGTTACTCTTTATATTAATAGATATTTTAATTAGATTTCTTTATATATTAATGTTATTTCTATTAATGTTATTCTATTAATATTAGATTGATTCAATAGCCTTCTCCTTTTATTTTACATCAATTATTATAAACGGAAATGAAAATGAAAGTATGTTTTATTCACTTTATTCACCTAGCTACATATTTTTTTCAGTTATATGCTAATTTTTTATTTACTTGTTTAGATTATAAGGATAAAATATACTTAATTTATGTTTATTTGGTTTTTAGTATTATAGGCTTATTAGTAACTATTTTTGGGCTTATTGCTGTTTTTGGTAGGGTATGTAGGGTAACAATTAATTCACTTCATCAACACATTATTTTATCGACAATGAGTTTAACGATATTTATGATCTGGTCTATTTGCCGATATATTAATTTTATTTAATTTTATAAGAAAGTTTCATTGTGCTTCTTAAGAAAATTCAACTTAGAAAAGGTGTAGTTAAGTAACTTAGGTGACTTGAACTATTATGATCAATAGACTGATTGTCGGTAAAGTGATTGTTATAGTAATGATTTGTTGTGAAGTTTACTAAATTTTTTTGTATTATATAAGAGAAGAGCATACCTTAGGGTTTACTCCATTCTTTTCAGCATTTGTGCAGCTATTACGGTTTTACTAGATATTGGCGGAATAATTTTTGTGAAGCTATTTTTTAAGAGTAATATAGCAATATGGATAGTAGTGCTTATCTTTGATATTATTATTGCGGTATGTTTTATATAATGAATTTTTTTTTTTTGATCATTTTAAATAATTAATTATTTATTTATGTTCAATAGATCTATTTTGCCTTGGTTGTTGCTTCTTACGCTGCAAAGCATAGAGAATCCCATCTTTATTTAGGGCCTGAAGATCCTAAATACTAAAAATTTAAAGCACAAAGAAAAAAATAGTTAAAATCTTTTTTAGCTATTTAAAAACTTGGCGCTTGAAATAAAATAATTATTGCGAGAGAGAAGAACGAGAATTGTCCAAGTTGAAATGCTTATGTTAAAATATAACCAAATTTCCAATGTGTGATTAATAGTTATTCTCAATTTTTATTTATTTAAACTTTTTTCAATTTTACTTTTGCTTGTGAATATATTCTTAAGATTTTTTTTTTCTTTTTATTATCTTTTTGTTTTTCTTTTAGGTAATTTTTTTTGTTTAAGATTCTTGTTTTTATATAAGAACAAAAATCAACATATTAACAAGTTTTGCAAATTATATATAAACTTATTACTGTATATTTTTTTAGTTTAAAATGTAAATTTTTAGAAGAAAAAAATTAGTTTACATATTTGTATACGAGTTTACAAAATATCTGTATGGTATGGGTGACTTGATCAGTCTGGTATGGGGTATACAACAAGCATCCCATGCTTATCGGCTATTATTTATAATACCTAGTCAGTTTATGGTTCTGCAGTTTAAAAAAACCATACCATACTGATCAGATATTATAGGATCCCGAAAAATTTCCAGATAGATAAGGTTTTCTAAAAATCTTAACAATGGTAACTGCGCAACGCAGTTGCACAAAACCAGGAACGGATTTCTGAAAGATTTATTCTACCAGCTTACTAGATGTTAAACGCGCCATTTAATGAAAGGTAAGATTTAATATAAAATCTATTGAAGTGATGGTGATATGTATATTTCTTCAATATTTCACATGATAAAGATTAAAATAGACCAACAGTGGTAAATAAAGAAGGCAGTCATATGAACTATCAGGCGTGACATGAATTTAAAGCTAGAATGAAAAAGGATATATTATAAAACCATTCTAACAGCTCTTTAGGGCTAGCATTTAATATTTGTATTAGAATGGTTTGTATTGCATATTAAAATTTATTATGTATCTCAATATGATGCATTAACCAAATTAGAAGATGATAATTAAATGTATATGTTATGCATCTAAATTAGAAAGAACGTACAAAGTATTTATATAGTTAAACAGCTAGTTAAGCCTGAAATTAAGTAATTATACATTTCTTGTACATAATTAGATAATAAATGAAACTTTATAAAGTGACCATTTTTTCTTTAAAAGTTATCTCTATGAAACTTGGTGATTCTAACTAACAAATCAGAATCGGCGTTTTGCCCTAACTAAATTTTAGTCTCAGCGCCATTGTTTAAAAAGTTTTTTTTTAAAAATATTTTAAAAAAAATCCAAGAAATATTTATACCATTTTTTTTCAACCCTGCCTGTAACTGATAATAATTTATCCTGATAACCCAGGTAAATTAATAATAACCGGTGTTACCCTAAAAATTTACCGTCACGTTATTGGACTGATTTCTCGACAATTCTTGATTGACTAGATACGATCACAGCCTAATTGGCCTTTTTACTCTTTTCATTTGTGTTATTTATTTTCTTTCTATATTTTATAGTTATCCTTTCCTATTTTATAACTTCTATACATGATAAATCCTTATTACCATATATATTATCCATACTATCATAAGATCGAGAACGTGTACTCACTACATTCGATAACAACTGTATAGTATTGTCTTCTAAATAAGAGACAATTCACCTATATTTCTTATTTCTTTTATTCATTACGCTGCCATCTAATATAGATTCCAAATTTAGACAAGGAATCATCGATGCTTGAGTGTTTAAAGTAGTGTTGTGATCCGGATATCTGGATAATCATCTGTGCTCAAAAACAGCTATCCGGTTAGAACATCCGTATCCATCCGAATATCCGTTGACAATATCCATGTTCAAAAATGGCCATTTAGATATCCGAATATTTGGATAATAACCAATTGGAATGTGTTGACCAATAGTTTTATTCTTATTAATGTAAATTAAAAAGTCTATATAATCATCTGGATAGTGTTCAAATAACTATCTGGAATATTTTTTATTATCTGAATTCACTATCTGTGAGCAAAATTTGACATCTGAATATTCATATCATCCATGGATATTCGGATGTTTAACCAAACAGATCCTAACACTAGTTTAAAAAGCCAACAACAAGCATTTACTTGTTATAAACAATCTGCTAGTCCTTCAAAAGTTCACAAAGGGCTTTAAAACAAACAAATATTGGGGTGAAATGCTTTAAGTGTTAATGAGATACTTAAATTGGTATAGGAAAAAGTAAAAAAATCTTTATTGGTGTTTAAATTAGAAAAAGTTTTTGTAAGCTAGATTATTAGACAAATAGTAGTGTTCCCAAACTTATTATTTGAGATCTTGATTAAAGCCATGAATATTATGAGTGCATATAGAAAGATTGAGAGAGCTAGATGAGGTTGAGTGTTGGTATGTTTTAAGAGAGACATATCTAAACCAGCATAGAAGAGAGGTATAAATTGGTTTGCAAGTAAATATTGTTTGTTAGATAGGTATATGTGTGCTTCTGCATATTTATTATCTTTGTTTTAGTACTAAAGATAAAGATTTTGTTGCAATAGGATAACTAATAGGAGGAGAAATCATATAATATTTATATAGTTAATGAAAGATTAAATTGTTTATAGGTGTTCAAGTAGGTGTAGTTTGTAATAAAAAAGAAATTTGTTGTAGCATGTAGTAGGTTAAAGGTGCTGAGTTGTTTAGTTATTTGAGTTATTGTTTTTAATTTTAGGTTGTTGGTTTCATTTTGTAGATTGTTTTCTAGATTAGGGTTTGGAGAATGTTTATAATCAGATACAGAAGATAAAAAAAGATAGTTGTTGAGAAAGTGATAAAATGTATAAATTATAGAGAGCTAATAATATTAAAGATAATATTACAGAGAAAGTATTTTCTATAGCATTTATTTTATACCCAGCATGTATGGTTCTGCAAGAGCTAACAACAATTAGGTTATGTGTTAGATAGTTGTTTAAGTTTAGCTCTTCTAAGTATTAGGAGTGACTGATATATTAAAGACTACTCTAATTTGGTTACTCAAATCTTTAATGTCTTATTCTCAGATTTTAGACATGTAGAAAACAATGTTTGTATTTGTGTTTATACAAATTTTTGGGTGAAGTACATATTGCTATATATAGTTAATAAATTTAGACTATATAATCCTATTCTATATGTCTATTCTAACCCTCATATAGATTTATTATGAGTTTATACTAATTATTTTTAACAATATTTAAAGGTATATTTATTATACTGGCTTGTATTTCTTTATTTGTCTAATTGAGAACTCCTTGTAGTTACTTGCTTTTGGTATAATAAAACTATATACAGGATTTGCAAATGGTCTTTTTAATTAGTACTTCTTGAGGTAATTATAATATAGATTAGTTTTTACTAATTTACTATTAGCATTATATAGTTTTGACCAAGATCTAACAAAGAGTTACTCTGTATTAACCCAATTAAGTTGACATACTAATTAAGATATACAAGTTATTTGTTTTTAATAATCATCACTAGTAGGAATTAAACTCTACTTGGGGGTAACAACTCTACTATTTCTCTAAGTTACTATACCAATAATACATATATTTATTCTGTTTTAAATATATTATTGTATATATAAAATATATCTTATATTATTAATATTTTTAATTTTATTTAAAAAATTGTAAATACTTTTCAAAATTTTAAATAAATTTGTCTAAAAAACAGTTTAAGAAATAATATAAATAGAGATTTTGTAAAGTTAAAAAAGCAAGTTTTAAAAAAATATTGTAAATATAATTTAAATATTTAAAAAGATAAAAAAAGAAAGATTATATTTGTAAAAAGAATTTGTTAAAATATGTTTTCTTAATAAAGTTGGATGAATTGGTAATTGAAAAAAAAAAGATACCTTCTATTAGTTCTCAGCTATAGAATATGTTAAAGTCTGTTCTTTGTATTAAGTCTAACTTTTATTTATTAGCTCTTCTATGTATATTATATAATATAATTTTTCTAGTAATATATTTTTATTATATAAAAAAAAATAAATCACATATTTAAACAAATATATTATTAATTTAATTCAAAATTAAAAATCTAAACATAGGGTTTGAGCCCTATAGCTTACTTGTTAAGTTGTCAAATCCCACAAAAGTTAAGTCAAGGTCTATGATTCAAATTGGGTGGGAGGTAGAAAAATCTTTATAACCTTCAGGTGAGGAGCCAAATCAAACACAGAGCCCTGTGGAAGTCCAAGTATAGTACAGATTTGATAGAAAATTTCTGGAAGGAGATTGAACTATAAAGAGTTGGTGTTATGTGTGATAAGCAGCAGTCATAGAAGATTTAGAAATTAGGTTGTGTATGTAAGTTTCTGGAAATCAAAAACTATAGAGAGTAGACACTACGTGTGATGAGTGGCAGTCATAGAAAGTTTGAAGCAAATAGGTTGCACATATAAATCCTTGAGGCACTTAAGTAACACCAACAACCAAGGCAGTCTGAGATCTTAATTGGGAGGGTAATATTAATGTTTCAAACTGGAAGTAGTGAGTGAAGCAGAGAATATGTTAAAAGATCTTCTGAATAGTACCAACAACCCTAAGATACTAGGATCTTGTTTGGGAGTGTAATACTAATACCTAAACTAGAAGTAGTAAGTGAAGCGGTAAATATAATAAAGATCTGTGGTAAAGGATTAGTCTAATCATTTTCTGAAAATAACTCTGGTGTCTATATATGGTTAGAAGTTGCGTTAGGTATTGCATTATACATTACTAACTTTAGTAATGTGTACTATGCTGGTGTGTCATTAGCAAGGTTCTAGGCCTCCTTGCAGTACCAAGCTGAAAGTAAAAAATGATTGTTAGTATTACACTTATATGTAAAAACAGATATACTAGGAATCCTTTGGTGCTTATGCTACAGATAATATCAACTTGATAATACTATATAAAGCAAGTAGTACACTGTGAAGTAACAACCAGAATTTCAATAAATCTGGCCATGCCTATTTGGGAAGTTTGTAGTTTGAGATACAGATTGTGTTATGGCAGCACTCCAAAGGTTGGCTTTAGATATAAATATGATGGTGACAGTACAACATGTATCCAAATCAGAGTAATACTAAATCAAATATAAGATCATGTACACCAATTTGGGAGCAACAAGAGTAAAAAACCACCAGAATGAACCAAACTGGAAAAAAAAAAGTTGCTGCAGGAAGTGGATAGGAGAACAAGATACTAATAATAATACAGAAAACTATATATAGGGAAAAGGTAAGTCGTATGCCAGCTAGAAGTTGATTGATGGGATAACAGCCATTGATTAAATTCTAATATAGCAAAGAAATATGACTAAATTGCTTAGGGTGGGTCTCATTAGATAGTCTAATGTAGCACAACTTAATTTCTGTAATATACAATATGTAATAAGTTCTTAAGTTCTTAATTAATAAAAATTACAGCGTATAAGCAATTTACTAATAAAAAAAAAATCTAAATATTAATTTTAAATCCATTTAATAAATTTATAATTTTTTTTGATATAATTGAGTATCTAATTACAAAATAAGTTTACTACAAAGTAATACAATAGTATGATACCTCTAATATAATGACAAAAATATATATATATAAATAATCATCTATAGTATATTGAATTTGATTCTCTTTAAATATTTAAAATAGTACTTTAAATATATAAATAAGCTATAGTAACTACTTTGACAGAACAACTACTTCTATACAATATATATATACTAATATTTAAAATATATATTCTAAACTAAAATATATAGTAATAAGTTTGACATTATTTGCAAACTTTTTAATTGTTAACTTTTATTCTTATATAAAAAACCCATTTTTAAAAAAAAATGCTAAAAACGTTAAACAAAAAAAAAAGATTATTCTAAAAGAAAAAAACAAATATATTATGAAAAAAAAACAATCATAAGAATAAAATCACAAGCAAAACAAAATTAAAAAAAAGTGTAAATAAATAAAAATTATGAGAATAGCTATTATTCACACATTAAAAACTTGTTTATATGTTTATATAAATCATTTCAACTTAGACAATCCTCATGTTTTTCTTCACAATAACTATTTATTTAAAGCACCAAGATTTTAAATAGTTAAGAAAGATTTTAACTATTTTTTCCTTTGTTGTTTTAAATCTTAAATCTATAGTATTTAGGATCTTCAGGCCCTAAATAAAGATCGGATTCTTTATGTTTTGCAGCGTACGAAACAACAACCAGGGCAAAATGAATCTATTGAGCATAAAGAATATAATTAATTATTTAAAAATGCTCAAAAAAAACCATTATATAAACATACCAAAATAATAATATCCAAGGCAAGCAAAACTATCCATATTGCTATATTATTCTTAAAAAAGAGTTTCACAAAAATTATTCCACCTATATCTAGTAAAACTGCAATAGCCGCACAAATGCTGAAAAGAATTGAGTAGGCCCTAAGATTTGCTTTTGTCTTATATAATACAAAAAAATTCAGTAAATTTCACAGTAAACAATTACTATAACGATCACTTTGCATTGTTTACCGACAATCAGTCTATTGATAATAAGCAATTTAGCTTACAACCTAAGTTACTTTACTACACCTTTTCTATGCTGCATATTCTTAAAAAATTTTCTTATAAAATTAAATAGAATTAATATATCAGCAGATAAGCAAGATCGTTAAACTCATTGTCGATAAATTAATGTGTTGATGAAGTGATTAATTGTTACCCAAAATATAGATACATACCCTACTAAAAACAGCAAAAAGCCCAAAAATAGTTACTAACAAGCTTATGATACTAAAAGCCAAATACACGTAAATGAAGTATATTTTATCCTTATAATCTAAACAAGTAAATTAACTAAAAATTAGCATATAACTGAAAAAAATATAATGTAACTAAGTGAATAAAACATGCTTTCATTTTCGTTTCCGTTTATAATAATTGATGTAAAATAAAATGTGAAGGCTATTGAATCAATCTAATATTAATAGAAATAACATAAGTATATAAAGAAATTTAATTAAAATATCTATTTGTATTAAAGAGTAACTCCCAGACTTAAAATTGTTATAGTAATAACACCTGCTCTCAAGGGAATACAGCAGCAACAATTATTAGGTCTGATAATTGAGTCCATTTTTTGATTGTTAAATTGAATAAATTCTAGAGGATTTATTTAATATTTTCATTAACTAGATTCATTAAAGATTAAAGGTAGTCTATTTTAACCAATAATATTGCCATGTTTAACATTATTAATAAATAATAATGTTGTACGTCGAAATAAAATCTTTGTGGATTTAAAATTAGTATAACCGCAACCAAATTTCTAGATGTAAATATGTTAATTTATGTTGTAAACTTTCATTACACGATACGTGTACAATTATGATTAATGTATTTTACAAGATCCATTAAATGTAATTTTAAGAACTGCAAAAGATCTTTATTGGATCATGGAAACATCGGTTTACGAATTCTTGGAACATTGAAGAGTCCTGTTATTAAATTAAACGTGGTTTAGGTGTTTTTAAAATCACATGTAGATGTAATTGAGATCTTTCTAAACAACTTTCTGAATTGGATAATTTTTTCTAAAATATACAGGAAGATCAATTTTAATATCGTAAATCAGCATTATAATGTGTAAGTGCAGGGGTAGGATAAATGTGAAAAAATTTACTGTAAATATAAAAGGTGAAATTGCCTTGCGGAATCTAATGTAACTAGTATACTGTATATGTATTAAGTATAAACTGCTTTGCAATTATTAAAATTTTACTAAAATTGAATTTTTCTAAATAGATTCGAAATTTACGCTAGATATCAATCGATTGAATTTACTATTGTTTAAGAATTCATTTATCGCACTAATCCGAAAACAGGGATATGATCTACTTAAGTATATTTCAAATTTAGAGAGATTCTATTTCAACGTATACACCACAATAATTTGTATACCTTTTAATATGCTAACACTTTCTAGTAATAAAAAAAATTGCTAGAAATATCTGAACGTCAGTTTAGCCAGAGAATTAGATTAGAGAAATTTTAATATTTAGCGTATAAAACTGTTTGTTTATCTAGCCATATATTGTCATAAACAGAGACACAAGCTGTGCAAAAATTTGCTTTTTCTTACAGAAAAGTCATAGAAGCTATTATCAATTGTTAAAATATAATCGTTATTATGATTTTGTCCAAGTTAAGCCCTTATATATCATATAAGGCTGTGCACAAATTGATCGAGGCTTGTGCAATAATAATATGCAGCCTCTAACGTGAAATAATATGTATTAAGAACTTTTTCATATATATGTATATACATAAAATTTGCAACTGAAGAAACTTAGAATTTCAAATGACAATATAATGAATTAACAAAGGGTGACAAAAAAAATGAAAGATAAAGGCTTTTGACAAGATGAAGCTTTAAGCAATAAAAAAGCCTTTGAAAAAATGACAATGCCTCTTAATGAAGGATAAAAAAACAAAATAAAGCCAAGCCTTCAAATATGAAATCATACTGTACGACAAAAACTGCTTAAATCCATAATAACTTCTAAATGGCTGGGTCAAAGAAAACGTTTATATTTGATGAATTGAATTTGATCCTAGATAATTCTTAAATTTAACACTAACAATCTTATGTATCTTTCAATTATTGAGCAACAGCTTGAGTTCGCCACTTAAAACAAAAATTGGAACTTACAATAGCCACAACTAGAAATGACGTTTTCGGAATCATACGCATGAATTCGTATTAACGCACATCGTATCACATAAAAAAAATTTAATAAACAATTAAAAAGAAATGATAGAGAGAGGGGAGCACTTTAAGATAACATGAAAATTTCATTGTAATGCTTATGTATTTTCTTTAACTCTTTGCCCAATTGAGAGATAAAGATCAAAATAAAAAGATTAGCGCAAATATGTCAAATAAGATGTAACTAAATTGACTAGAACGAAAAAAGTATTACATATTATAAACATATTGTAACCGGATCACAATCGAGAAGATCACGAATCTGACTTAACGAATTAGTGTCATGGCTCTTCATCCTCTTATTTAAGTTATACAGTAGTATAAATAAAGGGCTCCACCATGAACAAACCTCGCTATTCTTTTATTAATGGATTGAAATTACCGCACTAGAACTAGTACAGTTTTTAAACCTAATTATTTAATGATTTTAAAAGCAAACTATATATTTAACTATATAAAGTTGTATTAAAAATGTTTGTTATTTCGATTTTTTTTTATTTTTGTAATTTTTTTAAATATCTAAAATTTAGTATTCTTAATCTATATTAATTTCTATAATAACAAAAGTGATTATTCTTAAAATTTTAATTGTAAATGATGTATATCCGCAAAATCTCATAAATGAAATGAAACATGAACTTCTGCACTTAAACTTCACGACATTGCATAACATAGTATGAGTTTGTTTACCCATAAGGCGGGACCAATTTGATTCGGTCGTTTACGTTACACCCTCCCTCTCTTAGTAAAAAAAAATTTTGGGATATACATATATGATTTTGGCCGGAGAGCATAATGCCAGTCGAAATTAAGATTGGGGTCCGAAAAATTCCGAAGAGAAAAATGAACGAACATAAAAGACGAGCAAGTTCAGGCCGATAATTTCCAATTAAAAAAATTTTTATTAAAATTTGTATACGATCCATTTTTTCCTCTCTTCCCCTTTTTGAGAAAGGAATGTAGCGTAAACCACCGAATCAAATTGGTTTCGCCTAACGAGCGTTCAACTTGTATTTTTCATTGCTTTAACAGGTTTTGTCTCAATTAGAGTTTGGAACTGGTTTTAACATATAAAAAATAAAACCGGTTCCAAACTCTAGTCTCAATTAACGATCATCTATAAAAATGAGCATTTATTATAAAACGCACCCATGGTGGTTTTGTAATTATGGTAAGTTTTATTCTGTTTTTAGATTTCTTTAAGTTTTGAATATAAAAATTTTCAACACAAATTTTCATGATAGTGTTAGTATTTAGGGTTAGGGTTGGTTTTTGGATGGGTTTTTTAGGGGCGTAGGGCAGTTTTACTTGGAATATTTTGTATTGATTAATCATCCAGTTTTTGAGATAATATATACACAGGTGTAAAACACTATAGGTGCGTTTTAGTAAAAGTCTTTTTTTAATCATCGTCCCTTTTAATTGAACTAACCAAATATGAATTTGTTTTCAACTTTCTTCAGAGTCATTAACGGCTTATCTGAAGCCGGTTTTAGTTGCAATCGAATCGATAAAGTCCTGAAATTTTTTGTTTGTTTAAATTGTAGTATCTCATATCAATGCTGTATTAGTTATATATATAGTTGTTAGACTAAACGCTTTTCGCATGATGACGAAAGACGGAACCTAAACTCCCAAAAGACGAAACTTCTGACGAAGTTCGAAACTCCAAATTCTTCTGACGAAAGACGAAACCTAATACTCAAAAAACGAAATCCTAATGCACCCGTTAAAAAAAAATAAAAAATAAAAAAAGGAAAAATAAATCATAAAGAGAAAACAAATATTATTTTCTTTGAATTAACATTCATAATATTCAGAGAACAGTATCCGAAATTGCATGGCAGCAAAATAAACCAGTTTATTTTTCTGGACAATGCTAGGGTCTATAGATCGATTGAAATAGCCTTGTCAAAAAGCATAGTACTCATGGAATAGCACAAATACAGAAATAATGAATTAAAACATACTACCACAAAATAAATTTGCAATATAGCACCAAGCGATTTTTCGCCAGAACTGATATGTATAATATAACTCCCTTTAAACAATTCAAGCGCCTATTATACAATAAAATTTTGTAATTTTTATAAATTTCTGCTTTTGTTTATTTTTATACACATATCTTCAATGATTTTCAACATTTATTTGCATATTCGTCTTCTATTAGTTCTATCACTCTTTACCGGTGGCAAAAAAAATTCGCAATCAGATGATCGTGACCCAATTAATACCAATAAACTTACATTAATAATACAGTAGTCTAATTGAATAAATTTTTTGTATGTTGATATTATATTCTGAGGTCTAGAACGATCAAAAATCATCTGATCGCGAATTTTTTTCTGCCATCACTATGTTACTCACCCTTTACAGTTTCGTCAGTTTTGTCACCTTTCATCAGTTTCGTCATTTCGTCATTTAAAATTTTAATTGACGAAAGACGAAACTAGATTACGCGTTTCGTCAATGCGAAATTTCGAGGTTTCGTCTAACAACTATAGTTATATACCCGATGTTTATTATCCCAATTCAAAGCTATAACTCATATAACTATTCTGTATTGGAGTTGTCCAACATTTTCTTAATGAAGCTAATATTCGTCCTTTCCTGGTTTAGTGCAACAATGTCGCGCAGCTACTTATGTAAGAATAATGCTTATGAGCGTTATTTTGAAAATCGAATCCTTCAAAAATAACTTATATGGTCTCGAATTAGCACTCATGTGCGTCCTGAATTAACGCACATCCTAATGTAGGACATAATTTACTATTGCGAAAGATATACAGTCGATACTCCATATGTGCACTTCACATGCACTCTATAATTATGAGTAATATGATATAAACCTATCGGCTCGCAGCCCCACGATTGGCTCCATAGTTTGAGCTGAGCTGTTCGCATCACTAGGCCCAGACTGCTAAGAGTAAGATAACAGGATACCCCAATATTGTGCTGTTATGTTACTGAATACAACAGGTATTTGGCGGACCTATAGCAGATTATTGGGTACATATCAGGTAACTTATCTCCCGGTATGTACCCGATATTCATTGATTCAACCAGTGGAATTTATGGGATCACATGTTCAAGTGGAATTTGTGTATGATCTTATCGTTCTAGTATCTTGTTGTTTTTCTGGTTGATAGGATGATTACATATAACTATTAAAGAACGGGTAAAGGAAACAAGGGTAATCATATGATTCTGAGCATGTTATCAGTAACGCATTTAAGGAGAGGGGACTAACTTTTCTTTCGCTATCTCGCCTTGTGGCTCCATCGTCCTACCTACCCACTCGTCTCTAAGTAACTCGTGCTAAGTATTTCATGAAAATTATGAATTTTTAACCTTAACGGGCAAATTCCTTTTTGCTTCTGCGTGCATATTTACGTATTAAATTGTTGCAAGCATTAATGAAAAAACTTGAGTTCTGAATTAGTGGTGCAGGCTGACCCCAGCCCATCAGCCGAGCGGGGTCGGCCCGGCTAGAATATAGTCAAAGTTTTTCACCCAATATGAATTCATTGTATAACTTATGATTATTGTTAGATGAAGTGTAGTGATATGGATAAGATCAATTTTTTTAGACAAAAAAATTAAAAATTAAAAAAATTTTTAGTGCAATTGTTTTTATTCGATTATGAATTACAGTACTGTATATGTGATCACGTAGAATTAGTAAATAAATATTCATAGTTGTTTTAGTAGATTAAAATTTAAAATTCATAATTTACTCAATGTATTTTTCATTAATTTCAATCAATCAATGCTTATGCAACATCTTGATCACCAACAAATTAAATTTACAGTGAGGGGATTAATTAATAACAGCTATAACAGATAAGAAAATGTATATAGATAAAATGAATTAAATAATAAATATATGGGGATGAGTCAGTAGAAACGCACCACATTTTATTTAATGAAATTTTTTTGAATCTTCAAAAAAATAATTTAGAAAAACCTAACCAAATTTAGTAAAAATTTTCTTAGATAAATTTTGTAAGTTTTTAGAATTGGTTTTAAAAATTTTTTTAGATAAATTTTACAAGTTTTTAGAATTGGTTTAAAAAAATTTTATTAAGTTTGATTAACTTGATGTTAAGTTATTCTTGCTTAAAGTTTTAAAAAATTTACTTGGAAAAATATGGTGTGTTTCTACTGACTAATCTCCATATAAGACATTTAGGTGAATAAATAATAGACATTAATTCATTTATTTATTATACCATTTACCAGGAACGGAGTACAAAGTACGTAGTGTATGGTTTACAAGCGAGTGAAATGATGTGTGCGATTCTCGGCATCTG
>CAJVPU010000538.1:0-16947 GCA_910591775.1 Dentiscutata heterogama | reverse complement strand
TATTACTCTAAAGATTTCTAGCAAAATTAAAAAAATTTCATAATAAAGCTTATAGAATATATTTCAAATAAAATATTATATATATAAAATATACCCCATATTATTAATAATTTTTAATTTTATTTAAAAAATTATAAATACTTTTTAAAATTCCAGGCAAATTTGTCTGGAATACGGTTTAAGGGATAGTAATTATATAACCAAATTTCTATGCTAAACTCTATAGATTAAGGGATAATTGATTTTTTAAATTTAGCTATTATGTTATATTATATCTTATCTTGGCTTGTTTAATAAATAAATTATTTTCTATTTTAAAAGTTGAAAAATTTTTTATATTTAATTTGTAATGGTAAAATAGAAGAATATTTTAATAGCAAGTTCTGATAATAGTTCTTTTGGTGTATCAATATTAAACTACTATTTAATAGTTAAATATATTATAAGTAGAAACAGGATTTAAGTGGATTTGAATTTTAATTAAATTTGTATTTCAGAATGAGGTTTATTTTATATAAACCTTATACTCTAAAACTAATATTTTAAATCAACTAATATTATTCCTATTTTAACAAATATAAAATTACTTCTTACACTTACAAGTATAAAATTTCTGTTAATTAGTTATTACAGAGCATATTATTATAGTAAAGTGTGACTTTTAGTTAATATCACTATTATGCTTAAAGTTGATCATTGCTTGAAGTTAACAAATTGGGCATAAATAGTTAGAACAGTGTCATTTATCATCTGATTTTTTTTTATCAGAGGTATATTCCTCTCCCTCCTTCTTATTATATATTTGATCAGGTCTTCATATATAATTTTAACTTTTTTTATACCTCTCCCCCTAAAAAATTAACTAATTTTTGTCACTCCTCTTATACTGCTTGAAATTGACAACTTTAAGCACTTTAAGTTACCAACTTTATACAAAAGGCAATTCAAACACAATATTGTGCTTGAAGATGAACTTGTACTTGAAGTTAACTCCTACTTAAAGTTGACAAATTGGATATAAATATTACAATATTTAAAATTAACAACTTAAAACAACTTTAAGCAGAAAATTAATTTTTTTTTATTGTATATTTTAAGAATTTTCCGAACTAGCTATAAAATTTTAAACTGAATTTAGATTTATATTTAACCCAACCTACTCTATTTAAACCTAACTTGAGCTTATTTTAAACCCAACTAAGCTTATTATAAATTTAATTTGAGCTTATTTTTAACCCAACCAGGTCTATTTTAAACCTAATACAGGTCTATTTTTAACTAAGCTAAGCTATTTTAAACCTAATCAGGGTTTATTTTCAAAACAACTTAATATATTTTATTATTTTTCTTTTTAAAAAAAGATCTTGTCTTTATGCTTTATTAAATTTTTAATGTATATTACTCTATACAGTATCACTGCATAAATAATATAATTTAATTAATTGTATTTGAAACTTAGAGCTATGTACTTAACTATTTATATTTAGGATTTTCCTTATACAAATTTTTATCTATATAAATATACCTAAGTATCTATAGTTTTTCTAATTTTCCCTTGATCTAAATCCACTAAATATGATCACAAGATCTGCCCAGATTTTAGAGTCTTGTATCCTATCTACAATTATATTTCTACAGTTATCAAGACCCACACTTGCAGTTGTGACTATGCTATTAAGTTTAACAATTAATATTTCAGGGTTCTAATTCTGCAGCATAAAATTTAATCAAATTCATAGTTCTCTAACTTTACATAATCTCATTTATCCACTTTTGTTCTTTTAAGATTTGCTTGAACCCTAGTACTAGCTTTTTTTCTTCTTTCTAAACTGTACTTTTGAATTTTTTAAACTACCAAACTAGTTAGTCCAGGAGAGTTAGTCTGCTTAGCTTTAAGTGCTTTATAGCTTTTTTTTCTTAATATATACTTCTAGAGCACAAGTTTTCTCTTTGATGCAACTTTGATAGCCAGATTAGTAAAACCTGAACTTATAAAGATCTTGTCATCTAATTTTTTTAATTTCTAGTTTAGTCTGTTTATATTCTATAGTACTATCAAAAGTTTTATTATCTCCTTACTTAGGTCTTGCCAAGCTAGTTTTAAATCTTCTAGTTCTCTCTATCAGTTTTATATATTCTAAAAGTCTTATTGTAAGTTTGCACTGCCTATATTAGTTTGCATTACTCTGTATAATTTAATGTTTACAAATATTTCTAAAATTATCAAGTAAATAAGTGCATTAGTATAACTTGAGTTACAGATATTTTATTTAACTAATTAATAAAGATTTGTTACTATAACACAAGTCTTTAAATTCAAAATATCTCAAGTAGGTTCAAACTCTGTACCTTAGCTAATAATTACTTGAAAGTGTGACAACCCAACCACTTTACTAAGTTGTTATGCTCTTTATTTGGTATATTTTAAATCAATATTAGATCTATTTATAACACAACTCTATAGTTGTTAAAGAAATCTTTTTTTTATAATAACAAAAATGAAATCAAAACTCCCAAAAGACAAAACCTCTGATGAAAGCTGAAGCTCCAAATTCTTCTGATAAAAGAAAAATATAACTCTTAAAAAATGAAACCCTAATACTTCTGCTAAAAAAAAAAAAAAAAAATTAAAAAAGAAAACAAATATTATTTTCTTTGAATTAATATTTATAATATTTAAAGAATAGTATCCAAAATTGCATACTAGCAAAATAAAACCAGTTCATTTTTCTGGACAATGCTAAAATTGTATAGATTAGTTGAAATAGCCTTGTCTAAAAGCTATAGTACTAATAAAATAACACAAATGATAAATTAAAACATACTAGTATAAAATGAATTTGTTTTTTTTTTTTAATGCTAAAGGTGAGACCTTGCTCTTATCTTTATTAGATTTAACAAAAACTTTTTATATAGCTGAAAAAGGTTTTATTATTTAAATTTAAAACTAAGAAAAAAAACTCAAACATATATCTAAGTAAATCTAAATATTTATCTGTGGCCTAAACCTATCAGAGTGGCCAAGGCTTATCTAGATTTGGAAATAAGTAAGAATAAGGGAAGAGTGTGAAGAGAATTTAATCTAGTTAGGATACCAAGTTTCTACTTTATCAAGGGGATTAGATTTAGTAAAGTTAGAGATACTATTAGAAGGAGAAGTAAATGAAATGTAGTAAGAAATTCAGATATTTGTATAAATTTGTTAATTTAGATGAAGAAGAAATTGAATAGTAAGAGAGCAGGCAGTTTTATTAGAAGAAGTGAATTCTTGTAGTATATTTATAATATCAAGTAGGACAAGGCCTGTAATTGTGGAGAACAGTGATAGTTTAAAGTTGAAAAAGTAAATTTGTAGACTATCAAGATTCTTAATTTGGTTTAAAAGATGTGTTTGGGTACATGAAGTTTGAAGTTTGCTAGAAGTTAAAATATATTGTAGAGAGGTATTAAGAAGAGTTAATAATAGTTCAAAGAAAGAACAAGTGGTCTAGTGTAGTGCATAAGTAGATTGTTGGCAGATATGGCAAGAGTTTGAATAAAAGAAGTATCTTTGATAGAGAATATGAGAAGATGGTAGATCATCAAGTAATAGCTTGCCTTTAAATATTTTAAGAGTAGAGGATTGAAAATTGTATGCAAAGTTTGAGACTTTTTGATTGTTATTAAGGTAAAGCCATATAGCATTTTAGTGAATATCAGAAAGGAAAGAAGCTTATTGTTGTGCATAGTGTTAGGAGAACTATCATGCAAAAATATTTGTATTGCAAATAGTTCAAATACTATGATGTATAGAAAGTTTAAATAGATAGTTTTTGAAGATAAAAATAAACAAGTGATTGTATATGTTGTGAGGATTGAAGATAAGAAGTAGTGAATTAGAGTGGTTATAGAGCTAGTTTATCAGCCTAGTTATTAAGTTTATTGTCCTGGAGTGCTGGGACTTTATAGAAAGTAATTTTAAGATTTAGTAAAAACAAATGATTTAAAAGTGTGTACCAAATAGACCAGTATGAAGTGTTTAAAAAATTTGAAGTTATGCTTAGATGCAAAAGTCTGTTATATTTAGAGATAACTAATTAGAAGTTAGTATAGATATTAATAGTAGAGTTTTATAGAACTGTGAAGATAACAAACAAGATTGCTAGAAGTTCAGCTTTAAAAGAACAAGGCCAGAGTTCAATTTGAGCTTGAAAGGTATGCTGTATTGTGTAACTATTAATTTGTAGCTATATGATGCCCATTAAGTATTGGGGCTGCTTAAATTTTTAACAAAGCCATCAGTATAAAAAGTAAAATTGTTTTGACTACTATTTTGAATAGCTATAGCTTGCAGTATATTAGAAGCAAGGCCATAGTAGAAAACAAAAGAGGTTTAAGTAATAGAAATATTAATACTAGAGTACAAAGAGGAGACACTTGAGTTTGAGAGTATAATAGAGTGTAGAAGATCAAGATAGTTGGCATGAAAGTTGAGTGTTTTATCTGTGTTAAATCTGGCAAAAAATTTTATAGCATGGCTAGTAGAGATAAGGGTGGTACACTTGTTAGCAATAATATTAGAATTTAAAGAGCAATTAAGGTATGAAGTTGTATTTATGGTGGGCAAGAGATAAGATTGAGATTGGTAATTTGTTAAATTGCATTGCTAGTAGTTTATTAAAGTATATCCAGAGTAATTTAACTAGTGGTGAGCTTTACCAATAACTATCTAGTTGTTGATAAGCATAATAAGCCATGGCTTAGAGTGTTTGTAAAAGTGGCCAGTGTTGTAACTATAGTAATTAAAAAGAGTTTTTTCTAGATAGGTAAACCAAAGAGGAGTTTTTCCTTTTGAAATTTTGTTAAATCTAGAGGAGATATGCATCTAATCAAGGAGACAGGAATTGTTAGATGTAGTAAGTTGGTTAAGTTGAGTAGATTATGGAAGCAAAGTTGTTTTTTAAAAGTTGAATATTTAGAGTGAGAGCAAGGATTGATTCAAGAGGTATTAAGCCTTCTAGAATTGTGAATAGTATTGGTAAATAGGGGCCTAAATTAAAGAAGCAATTTATAGATTTGAAAAGTTGTATAATTTTAAAACTTGTAGAGTGCTTATTAGGTTCATCAATAATAGGGTTGAGATGTGATAAAATACTAGTAGAAGACTAGAGATAGTTTTGGAGCTGTTGAACTCTGATTTGGGTTAATAACCCAAGTAGATCTCTATTGTTGAGCTATTTAAGAAAGTTAGAAATATGGTGTTGAAGTTGAATATCTCAGATATTTTTAATATTATAGACTTGAGAATAAAGAAGAGCACTAGTAAGGATAGTGCAGCTGAGTTTGGCTTTATGTTTGACAAGGCCAATATAATGTAAAAGAATTTTGTTGCAAAGGGATTGACTAAGAACAATATTTTGGAGTTGATATTTGATAGAGAGGATAATAACATTGTTAATAATATAATAAGTCTGAGTATCAGTAATGCATTTGGTATTGGTGATTTGAATTAGTTATGAGGATTCAAAAGTTATAAGTTGGGCTTGTTTAGATTGTTTATTATTTAGTATAAACCAGCAGCCTAAAAATTTGAAGGGTTGATATGAGGGGTAGACAGATAGAACCTAATTGTTAAATAAGATTGGGCTGTAACTATGAGGTTTGGAGTTGGTAATAAGAATAGAATTAGATTGGTTGACTTGAATATTTGCTATTGAGTAAAATAATTCTGCAATAGAAATAATATTAAATAGCTCAGACTATAATGATGCAACTCAAAGAGTATCATCCATATAGACAAGGATTGAGTAGTTAGCTTTTGTGTAATTAGTAGTAAGCAGCTTAAAGTTAGTAAACCAAGTAGTTTCAGATATGTAGCTAGAGAAGGAGGAGTAGATATAGGATATGAGTAGGTCATAGTAGATATGCTAGAGAAGAGGGGTAATAGTTTTACCTTGGTCAATACTATTAAGAACTTGGTATAAAGAAGTTAGACCAAATTGGTAACAACCTTATTCTGGTGATCAGTTAGTAAATTGGTAAGGATATTAAAAATAGCAGAAGGAAGAGCAAGTCTGAAGTATGAGTGTTAGAAAAGAGCAAAGTTTACTAAATTATATATCTTACTTATATCTTAAGAAAGAACCTATATTTTTTTGTAGTTGCTATTTGTATTTTTAACTAAATTATTAAGAATATAGATTGGAATAGATGTATTGTTGCCTGGTAGTGCAATATAATTGTAGAGAGAATATGGAGGTGCTGTATAATAACTTTGCTAAGTCTATTAGTAAGAATTTTGGTATAAATTTTGCAAGTATGTTTAATAAGGCTAATAGAGTGAGTGAGGTTTAGATTGCTATCAGAGGTATTGTTTTTGGGGATGAAGAAGATTCTTCTCTTTTTCTATTGTTTTGGTATATAATTATTAATTTAATACTAGTTAATGAGAGCAATAAGGGAAGAGATACCAAAGTTGTTGAGATATTTAATCATTTCATAACCAATACCAATGGGCTATATGCCTTGTTGTTGGGGAGTTTGGAGTTAGTTAAAAAAGTTTTCTCAATAGTGATGGGTTGAATAAGTAGGGTATACTAGTCAGTATTAATATGTAGAAAAGAAAGATAGTATTGGTGCTAAAAGTTATTAAAAAGTAATTGGTTAATTGGTCTATAGACAGTCTAGTTGAAGAAGTGAGATTGAATATGTTGTTTAATTTGAACAGAGTTAGTAACAATTTTATTTGGTAGTTTGATGTTGGAGAAGTATATAAGAGATTAGTAACAATCTAATATATTCTTTATAGCTTGTTTAGGCTTAGATACAAGTGTTTTACGTCTTTTTTCTGAAGTCTTATTTATTTGATATCTAAGATAAAGAGAGTATTCAAGATGGTATACATAAGATATTTGTTTTCAAGTAACATATGCTTGTTGTAACTATGTTTGGATAGGAAAATAGTTAAGAGAGATAAGAGGTTGAAGATTACAGTTGGTATAGGAGTTAATGATTAATATTTTAGAGTTAATATAGAATAGAGCATGTTAGATAGGTTAGAGTTATTGTTAATAGCTTTGATTAGGTAGCCTAGCTTTTTGAGTTCAATATAAAGTGCTGTATATTGTAGACTATACTTGTAATTGTAACTGTGCTTGTGGGTTACTTTGTTCAAAAGAGTTTGGATAGTGGCTTGCAGAATATAATGTTGTATTTTGTATCAAGTAGTATCAATGCTTTTAGCTATGTAGATATGTGAAGAAATATGATATTGTGTAAAGAGGTAATATATGAGATTGGAGTATTGGGTTCATTGTTTAGGGAAGATTAATTTATAGTTAAAGATTTTGCAACTAATATTGGTATAGAGGCAAGAAGGTTTACTGAAAATATGAAAGAAGGTCTAGAAGGATAATAGAATTAGATGATCACTGAGAATACTGGTATTGTCAAGATTAAAATTGAAGAGAAATTGTAAATTAAATAAGTTAGTTTAGATATAATTTATGTGACTAGAGCTGGTATTGTTAAACCAAATATGGCATGTGTTGTTAAGATAAGCACCAATATCAAACAGGTTTGAATGGTGAAGAAAATTAAGATATTTTATAGAATAGATAGGCAATTATTAATTTTTAATATATCACATAATATTTATGAAGTTTGCCTACCTATTCTATAGAATATCTAAAAATTAATAAGTTTGTATCTAGTTGAGGAGCTGCTAGTATCATTATGGGTATCGAAGTCACCAAGGATAATAGGGAATAAGTTTTGTTGTTTAGCTTGTAGGATCCAATTGATAATCCTGTTTTGAGTAAGATTTCATTTTGAAGAGCAGGTAGAAAAAAGATAAATAGATATAATATATAATTTATCATTACTCTTAAAAAAAAAATCTAGTGCAAGAGCACTTTTTGGATTTGTATAGCAGCTATATACATGAGGTTTTAGGTAGTTCTGTATCATAATAGTAGTTTTTTCAATAGAGCTTTCTAAGTTGGACCAGTAGTAGGTATAAAGGTTGTTGTTGCAAAATAAAAGTTTGGTTTTGCAAGAGATTTTGGTTTCAGTTATAGCAGAAATAGAGATATTATGGTTGGTGCAGTAATCTTGCTATATTTGTCTCTTATAGGCTACATTAAAGCCTCTAATATTATGAGTTGCTATAGTAAGATTAAGGTAACTAGTAGCAGAGTAAGAGGAATGAATTGGGCATTTATGATAGATTGAGTATTATTGAAGAGAGAGCAAAATATAACTAGGAAGAATGTTATCAGAGGTATTAATGTATATATGTATTTCAAGTATTATAATATTGACAAAAATTTTTAAGAATTAAAAGAAAGAGTTTTTGAGAAGGTATTGTAAGAATGATTTAAGAGTTTGGAGAGATGGCAAGAGAAGAAGATTGTATTTGTAAAAGAATTTAATGAAACATATTTCTCAATAAGGTGGGTGAGTTGGTGATTGAGAAAGAGGGAAGTCTTTTGCAAAGATACTTGCTGTATGCCCAGCTCTCATAGCTATGCAAGATACCAAAGTCTGCTATGTATATTGAGTTTGACTATCATTTATTAGCTTTTTCACAAAGTGTAAAGAATATTATTATTTTAGAGGTAGTAGCTACTTCTATGTTTTTTGCAGAAGACTTTAGAGAAAAAATTATTAGAATTCAGATTTAGGTTCATTGAGTTTGTTGAGTTTGGAAAGTGGGTTGTAGAATAGATTATTGGATAAGGTTGGTGTAGTGATTTTGTAGTGATTAATGTTAAGTTGTTTTGCTTGTAGCAGATAAGTTTCATTATACTTAGTACAAATCTGGGAGAATATTTGTTTAGGGTTTTTAAGTATTTCAAAGTAAGAAATAACTCTGCTAATGTATGTAGAGTTTGTAGTTAGCTTGATAAGTTTATAGATTAATTCATCATAGTAAAGATTATAAATATTATTATTTTTAGCAGCAGCTTTAAAGTATTTGTTAAAATAGGAGTAGAAGTAAAAGATATTGTAGTTGATATTAAATTCAGCATTTTTTGTTTAGTATATAAATCTTTTGCCTTATTAGCTAGGTCTAAGAAGGTTTGAGTAAAAAAAGGTTTAGAGAATGTGGCTAGATATGTTCTATCTTTGTTAAAAATTGTAAAGTTAAGTGTAGAATGAATTATAAGATAGGATTGGTTAGATGAAGTAGAAAATAAAGCAGGGGCAGAAAATAAAAAAAGTGAATATTTGTAATAATGTTGGTAAATATTTTGATAAATATATGCTAATTGGAAAATTCAAGGTACTCAGTGTTGGTAATAAGAATAGTACATGGGTTTTCTTTGTTAGCTTTATATGTGTAAAAGTAATATAGAGTTACTTTAGTTACAACATTTCTATATTTACTAAGTGTGGTAATTATAGGGATTTCATAAGTAGGAGAGAGGAGTTTTTTGCATTTTGTAGCAAGTGTTGTAGCAACTTTATATTAAATATGATTATAAATTCTTTTTTTATTTTCTTGAATTGTTGAATAAATTGTTAAAAGTAGATTGAAATAAAAGAGAAAAACTATTTATCAAGATCTTTAGTAAAAAGATTTAGAGATGAAATTTTAAAATTATTAGTAAATTGTTGTTTTGGAATATTAAAAGCAATATTAATATTGAATTAAGTGTTGTGATAGATTTGAAATAAGAATTTGTTTGGTGTATCTTCACTAAATAAGTAATGAATTTTAAAGCAGATTGGTTTGAAATCAAGATCTTTAATAAATTTTTGTATATAAATTGTTTGATACTTATTTTAAGAAAAAAATAGATATGAGCAAGATTAAGAGCAACTTGGTTATGATTATGAATACTGTATAGTGGAATAGAGCTAAATAATGAAAGAATTTTTTTGTAATTAAGTTAGATAAAGAGTACAGTAGTAAATTAAAGAAAGAGAGATTTAAAAGTATTAAGGATAATACTAAAAAGGATAATAGTATTTTTGTTAAGTGAAGGGTTTGTATTTAGAATTAGGTTAAGAAGAAATTGAAAATATTTGCTAGCAAATAAAGCTATTAGATAGTTAAGATATGTCTGGATTCTTTGTTTTTTCTATAACTATTAAGATTATTAGAGGTAGATTTGACAATTTTACCAGGTGCAAATTCAATAAGATTTGGTTTAACAAAGTTAAAGAAATGAAGTTCTAGTGTGTTTAGAGAGGTGTTATTTTCTATATCATCAGTGATAGAATAGGTAGAAACCAGTTGAGATCTTTAAAAATATCATGCTTGTGGTAAGTTGGTTAGAGATAGTTGGTCTAGATTAGAAGTAGTATTACTAAAGTTAGTGATATTAGATTAAAAGATAGTATTAGAGAAGTCAGTAACAAAAGTGTCAAGATCTATGAAGGTAGAAGTAAGTAGTTTAGTATTTTTAGTTGAGGTAGGTGGTGTTAGAGAAGAGTTAAGAGAGTTGTTTTTGGCTTTAGCTTTACTTAAGTAAGTAGATTTAGTAGTAGTTTGATGTTGGAATATTTGGAATAATTTGCTTGTATTGACATTAGAAGATGGTTTAGAAAGAAGTATAGAGAATAAATTGTTGTTAGAAGAAGAGATTAGATTATCATATAAGATAGAAGAGGCAGATAGGTTCTTGGTAAAAATAGTGTTTTGTATAGTTTAGAAGATAGAAGTTAAGTCTTTTCTTGCTTCATCAAGTAAGAAAATAGTAGCTAAGATAGTAGAAGTGCTTGTAGTTGCTAGAGAAGAAGTTGAAGTAGTAGCACAATTAGTGTAGTAAACTTCTTGGTTTATAAGAGTAAAGGGTATATTAGAATAATATTTGATGCTATAAAAATAACAAGTGATAGTTTTAGTATAATTGGGGCAGGTATGCTAGCATGGTTGGCGTGTAGAAGAAGGTGAAATATTTTCTAAGGTTTTTAAAATTTGTTAAATAATTTCTGTACCCTTTTGGGATAGCTTTTTACCTACTTAAAAAAATATAATAGCATGCTAGTAAATAAAGTTATTTTTAGTAATGAATTAAATATAGTATTTGCCATATAGGCTGTAGCAATAGATGTCAATTTTGGTACACAGAAGAAGTATACAGCTATCTTGGTATATATGGTTTTGATATGGTAGTTAGTAGGTTCTTAGTTTGGAGGAATTGGTTTAATGTTATCAGTTAGTTCATCTTTGAGAAAAGTGATACCAAAGCTTGTAGAGAAGTAAGCATAGAAGTAGTTAAGGTTAATAGTATCTAGTTCTTGCTGGGTTAGAGTAAGTATTTTGAAGAATCAAAAATGAATAAAAATTAGTAAATTTAACTTAAAATTTGTAGTTTTTTTTTATAAAATTTTCCTAAGTTAAAAATAGAGTATAAAATAGAACAGATATTGTATTAAAATAGGCTATTTAGGGGTAAGTAAAAATAGGGTCTTAAATTTAGATTATATAAAGATCATATGATCTATAAATTAAAATTTGAAGCTTTGTATTATTCAAAGTCATGTGATAGTTATGTGTTACATAAAACTAAAAGAGGAATCTTATTGTATAAATAGAAATTACAAAAAAGACAAATATTAAAATTGTGCAATATTAATTAAAATAAGGCAATTTTAGTGTAATTTAAAAAGTACCACTAGTTTTAAAGTATTGTAAATTGTGAGTAGCATAGCTGGGATGGCATTAGTAATACAAAAAACATCTCTATTTGTTTGAAAAAGTAAAATTCCCAAAATAAAAGAAAAAAGAAATTGTAAATAGAGTTAAAAATTATTTTGCTTGTAACTCAGTAAATATTGAAGCTACAGAGATCTATTATAGCTTGTTTTGAAGAGAAAAATATATAAAATAACTTGTATTATGTTTTAGAAGAAGGTTTAGAATCTTGGGTTTGTATAAATAGCAAAAGAATATTCTTTGGCTTGGAAGGCCATTATTTAGAGAGTTTAAGAGATATCTCTTTAAAATTTAAATATTATATATAATTTTATACTTAGAGAAAGTTTTATTAAGACTAGAAATTAGATTGTTTTAATAAATTATTGCAGAAATAAGATTTTGGTAAGTTAGATTTTAGAAAATTATTATACAAGTAATTGATAAAAAGAGTATAATCTATAAAATAAATTTGTAATATAGTATTAAGTGATTTTTTACTAGAACTAATATAATATAGAAATTTATTTTTAACTTTCTTTAAACAATTCAAGTGCCTATTATACAATAAAATTTTGTAATTTTTATAAATTTCTGTTTTTGTTTATTTTTTATACACATATCTTTAATGATTTTTAATATTTATTTGCATATTTGTTTTATTACTTTTTATAAATAGCATAGTAGTGGTAATAAAAATTTGTAATCAGATAATTATGACCCAATTAGTATTAATAAACATACATTAATACTGCAGTACTGTTTAAATTACATAAATTTTTTGTATATTGATATTATATTCTAAAGTTCAAAATAATTAAAAATTATTTGATTATAAATTTTTTTTTGCTATTACTATATTACTCACTCTTTATAGTTTTGTCAGTTTTGTTACCTTTTATTAGCTTTATTATTTTTTGTCAGTTTTATCATTTTGTTATTTAAAATTTTATTTAATAAAAAACAAAATTAGGTTTTGTGTTTCATCAATACAAAACCTTAAGATTTTGTCTAACAACTATATACAACTTCATCTATTTTAAACCAAATATAAGTTTAAATTAAACAAAATCTGGTTTGTTTAAACCAAATTTAGATCTATTTAGAATATAGCATAATTTATTTTAAACTAACACAGGTTAAATAAAGCTATATCAGAAACTGCACAACTAGATAAAAACTAGTAACATATCAGGTTTCGATATGTCTCTGGTTCTTTATTTTAAAATTAGTAATATATCAAAAACCTGATATAACTATGAACATTACATTAATATATACTGACAAACCTTAATTATATCAGACAACTATCAGTAACTTTATAGATGATTCTAAAGAGCTATTGGCGATTTTATATATTTCTGGAATTTTCCTGATAAATAATGATACTATAAGCACATACTGGTAAATTTAATAATAGTTATTAGCAATTCTATATAACACTAGAATTTTACTGATTAATCAAAAGACCATAAGAACATACCGGTAAATTTTATAATAATTATTGGCATACCTATATGTTTCTGGAATTTTACTTAAATTTTACTGATAAATAAATATACTATAAGCATATACTGGTATAATTTATAATAGTTATCGGAAATCCTATATGTCTCTGAAATTTTACTGATAAATAAATTAACTATAAGCACATGCCAGTTAACTTTATAATAGTTATTGGCAATCTTATATGTCTCTGGAATTTTACTGAATTTTTACTAATAAATATATATACTATAAGCACAAGCTAGTAAAATTTATAATAGTTATTGGCATACCTATATATCTCTAGAATTTTACTAATAAATAAATTGACTATAAGCACAATCCAGTAAAATTTATTATATTAATTGGCAGTTCTATATGTTTTATAATTATTCTAATAAATATATAATATATATTATAATGTCTATAAAAACTTTATATATATATATAAAATTATTTAGTTTAATGATATAAATATAGGGAACTACTATTCGCACCATGGATTTTTGCTATTTGCACCATGGTTTATGTAAATCCTTTCGATTTTATCACATAATTATTTACAAAATTTTTAAAATTTGATCGAAGATATCTCAGCAACTAATTGATCAAATTCAATCAAAATTTTTTATTCGAATTTTATGGATTTGTAGAATTCAAATAAAAAAATTTTCATCAAATTTGATTAATTAGTTTGTGAGATATCTTTGATCAAAGTTTGAGTAAAATTTTAAAACATATGTCACATAAAAACTGCACCAAAATTGTTTACAAAACTTTAATCGAAGATATCTCGGCAACCAATTGCTCAAATTCGAAATTTTTTTTATTCGAATTCTAATATTTGTAGAATTCAAATAAAAAAATTTTCATCAAACTTGATCGATTGGTTTCCAAGATATCTTCGATCAAAGTTTTGTAAACAATTTCGGTGCAGTTTTTATGTGATATACGTTTTAAAATTTTACTCAAACTTTGATCAAAGATATCTCAGAAACTAATCAATCAAATTTGATGAAAATTTTTTTATTTGAATTCTACAAATCCATAAAATTCGAATAAAAAAATTTTAATCGAATTTGATCAATTAGTTGCTGAGATATCTTCAATCAAAGTTTAAAAAGTTTGTAAATAATTATGTGATAAAATCGAAAGGATTTACATAAACCATGGTGCAAATAGCAAAAATCCATGGTGTGAATAGTAGTTCCCTAAATAAAACAATATGAATATTAATAAATTGATAGATTAATAATACATTAAAATTATGTTATATATAATATTAAATATGAAACTTTCTATTTATATAATTTACTGATATATATTCCTGGTGGTTTTTTATTAATTTTGATAATCCCAGAAACAAAATATTATATATAGGGATAATACAATCTCTACTTAAATTATAGAAATCATGATTTCATAATTCAACATTACAAATATTATCTGTTTGGCAATAATATCTTGTTTTATGGTTGTTAACAGCTTGATACCACTGCACATAAGCAAGTATATACTTTTTTGAACATTCTGGTAGGTTTATTATATGCTCAAAATAATATTGAACAAGGACTGGGTATATGTTGGTAGTATTGTTGTTCAAAATAAATTTTGCAATTATTTTTGCCAACTTTATGTGTTTCTTTAAATAAGTAAACCTAAATATTTTGTTATTAATTTTACTCTACTGTATATAGTAATGCCAAGTAATATTGTTATAGATTCTGGATATCCAATATGCATTTTGGTTAAAAAGGTAAAATTATTATTATATGCATTGTTATAATAGTCAACTGAAAATTCATATAATTCTTTCAGAAGAGTTATATATTCTTTTTTAGGTCCTAATAATTTACTTAGAAAAGGTTTAAAGCTAGTTTCTGAATTTTTTTTAATATTTACAGACATAGAAAGAAACTCCCAACAATTATTTCTATTATAAATAGAAAGACTACAAATCATCATTTCTTGTAAACAAGTACGCAAATTGCTTTTTGCATGTGATAAAAGAATATTCAAAAGAGAGTTATATTGCAGAATTTTAAGAAGTTCAGCCTCAATTCTTCTGTTACTACTATGAAATGACTCTATAAATTTATTTAAAATTTTATTAAGCAATTAGTAGTTTAATATGGCTATTTGAATAAAAAATAATATAGACAACAGATTTAAATAGATATCACAAAAAAAAATAAAAAAGTAAAAAAATAAAATAAAATAAAAATAAAAAAAAAATAAAACTAAAAAATAAATATTAAAAATAAAAACAGGTACTACCTATATTATAGCTATTTAATATTTTTTTAAACAAATACAACATACCTACTAAACTATTCATCTGTTTATAACTAAAGTACCAAAAAGCATACAGTATAGAGGCTTATAGTTCATAACACATTCACATATATATAAACATAAATGTAAATTAGGTATTATTTTTTCTAACTATAAATTTCTTCTATTAAGCTTAACTATTTTAAAAAGACACCTATAGGCCTCTTCCAAATTGCTTTTAGACACAATTCGGGATACTAGAATAGAGTATAGGTAAACAAAATATGTAAGTATTCAATGATTATTTTCATATAACAAATTCTAAATTATAGATGTTGCATATATCAGAACAAAGATTTTTTATTGATCTGCTATAAATCTTTAAAAATTCTTTTTCTGTAGCTATTTTGCAAAAAATCCTGCCAATATCTACAGGAACCTGCATTTTTTTAGCCCAATCTTCTATTAGAGCAAAATTATACAGTATTAAAACACCTTTATATATATAAAAAATTATATGATTAAAAAGAACTCTTTCCCATAAATTATTAAAACAACAAAAAATTAAGAAAAAAAATATTTTCGAATAGAAGAATACAAATATTTCATATATTCTTGACCCTTAGATACTCTAAATATTACTTAATAGACCCTAACAATACTTATACAAAGCTAAAGAGAGACAAAAACACACTACTTTTCACTAACAAAGCTTTCGAACCTTTTTTTATTCCAACAACGTCCCCTAACTCCACCCTGATAAATACCTTTGGGACCTCAGATAACCAACACAGGGAACAAAATCTTACTATACCAGACAACTCACCACTACTAAAAAAAAAAAGGACAATGTCTAAAACCAAAGATGAAAAAAACACCATCTATAATACTACTACTACCCCACTACATATCGCACAAAAAAATTCAACACAAAGTGGGGAATTTAGCAAACCCCTGTCAAAAATATCAATATCATCATCTTATCAAAACAAATCAACAAGTGTGGGAAATAATCCAAACAAACAAAGTAGCATGAGAAATAATCCAAACAAACAAACAAGTATAGGAAATAATACAAATACCTTAGGATCCCTGGTCACAAGTATGGTAACTGATAATCACAACACACCTGATCCATTTCAGGACCTCATCCAAGACAACCTCTGGAGCTCAGTTCAAAAAGTACCAATCACTAACAACTTTATACAACAAACCCAATCAAAAGAAGACATAGACGACCACATGGATACTCAATCTAATGCAACTACAGAATCTTCCACACCTTCAAAGAAGACATATAGTAGTGCACTTACTTCTAATCTTCTAAAAAAGAAATATACTAAAGATGATCACTCACTCACCTGGTATAACTCTGTCACTATTGCACTAGCAAAAGCATGTACACTGAATTTCGATACAACAGTTTGAAACAATGATATAATTATTAATACCTTTTCATCATCTGAGCTACTTTTAAAATTCTTTTAACACAAAATCCAAGTGAATCCAACTCAATATAATCTACCAAATGCAATTAAAACAAAATTGGAATACTTGGACTT
>CAJVPU010000537.1:0-16951 GCA_910591775.1 Dentiscutata heterogama | reverse complement strand
ATGTAAAATTTTGTGTAATTACATTTTAATTCAAATGTATCAAGTTGGTGTATCATGCTTAATGAGACGACCAATATTAGCTTATGTGTCGTTAATTAGTATATTTTAAAGTATTTCGACCTTCACAATAAGAAAATCTTTTAAAAAAATGACAAGTACTTACTATCGTCCAATAATTTGTGGATTTGCAGATCATTTGACCGGATTTATAATTGGGTTGTTCTAGATCTGGCCAAATGATCTGCAAATTTGACCAGAATTATAACCGATGGATTCCTCTATTTATTGAATAATTTAAACCCGGCCAATATAGTTACATGCCGAATTAAGCACCAATATACAAGTATTTTGTCACTTATTAAGATATTGATCGGCTATAACCGGCTATTTAGCCGCGGCTAGCCGGCTAAGAGCGGCTAGCCGGTAATAGCTAGCCAATAGCCGACCGTAGCCTGCTGATCCCATCCCTATCCATAAACATAGACCCCAAAGATTCAACCCTCTGCCGTTTGTTTTTAGCCGATTGCCTAGCACTGGCTAATTTATCCTGAAAATAAGCTTCCATAGAATCATTCTCATTCGGATCCCTAATTTCAGTTGCTACATTCTAGCCTTCTTTATTTGTCACTCTTAGCATAAAATCCCTAGTGGCTGCTGCCTTAATTATCAAATCCCAATCTTTATTCACAATCGCATTGTCCAAATACTTTCCCACCTTACACTACTCATAATATTCGAACTGATCTCTTGGCTTATTCGGCTTTTCTTTAGGCCAATACTTACTCTCTTCTACACCTTGCCCCGAATATACACTTCTCTAATTTCCCCTATAACTTTTTCCATCGTTGCTTGCACCATTTTCTCTAAAGATCTATATACTGCATATCATCTACTGGGAGATCCCGATTCTCATCATTCCCAAAATTAATCTCTGACGCCTTTTCAATATTACTATCCCGAGCCATATTCTCAAAATCACAACCAAAACGCACATCCGATAGCCTTCTACTTTAACAATTTTCATCTATCTTCCCTTTTCCCTTTGCTTTACTAATCATTATACCAGCCAACCTATCTACTAATTCCTTTTAGTTCCCACTTCCGATAAGCCTCACCTCTACATAACACCTTGAACATATCTACTGGCAGGCGATCGAAACTACTCCTTAGCCCTTGTTGTGAAGTTCTTTCAGATTCGTCCTCCAAGCCATTAAACGAAGATAATGTTGTTGGTGGTATCTCTTGTAAGTCACTTTCATTTTCCATTGAACTGTTTGCTTTTCGCTATTGACCACGTGATATTACGACAAAGCTAGACTTGCGTCGAGCTAGCAGCAAAGACAAAAAAGGAAGAACAAAATCCTAACTCTTCCCTTTATTTAACTATTCTCAAATAACCTTATACTTACCGATACTTTTAATCAATCAAACTCAACACACAATTCGTCATCTCATTTATCAACAATACATCACTCTCCCAGATCGCTCATCTGACGTCGTGGGTCTGGGCTGTGATCTTGTGACAAATGAATGCCTATATGCAAACATTCACTCACCTCGTAAGAGGGGAGTAATTTTATATTGTATTAGAAAGTGACCGAATAAGTTACACGGAAATCATTCAGTGATCACATAGGACGTGTCGAATAAATCACGAATTATGCGAATTTTCAGTTATTAGCCTATAAAAATCCAAAAAGCACGACAAGTCAGGTGATTGTAGTCACATGAACAAACCGGTTTATTCATTTAACTAATCAATTTTTGTTCACATGCTGCATGAAAGTGAGCGAATTATGCGATTTCATATACTGTAGAAAAATTGCAAATTATGTGCATATTATGTCGCATCATAATCCTGGACAACCTACTTACGCGTTGCATGAATCGCGTGATCATCATGTAATGTAAATAAAAATTTGATCTTTAGGCAAAGAGTGGTGGTACGTAGTAGGTTTTTGAGAGTTTTAGCGGTTTAGAGTTTTAGATTTTAGCAATCTTAGAACTTGAATAAACATTTAAACCATTAACTGTGTGTTTGTACGTAGTATTCCTTTAGGTAGAAGTCAGTATTGTTACTAGCCTTAAGTCCAATACTTTTTTTTTTAGCCTTAGCCTTAAGTCCATTTAGCCCTAGCTTTAAATCCAATTGGTCCAAATCCAACAGTTTCTATGTCCAAATAACAACACTGGTGGAAGTACCCGAACGACACATCAATCATTGTAAAGTGCCGAGCGAGTGAATTAAATAACTAGAGTGTACAAGCACACAGTAAACCAATTAATTTATCTCCAATTTTTCTCGATTATTCTCGTAATTTGCATTTATTGATATTCTATTCGGAACATTTCGAAAAACTTCGTTTGTCTTGAAATAGAAATAATTTTACTTTAATATTTAAATTAAGAATTAAAAGGATAAAGCATTAAATTATATAACCGAAAGAGCAATATAATTTATGGTACTGTATATTTAAATCACAAATAATTTAGTTCAAGTGTTAATAACGTTTGTAATTACAGGTTAAAGGCTTTTCTTTATTAACATTTCTTTCTAATGTATAAAAATAAATTTCACTACATCATGTAAATAATTGTAAGTAATAATTGTTCTATTCATAAGTTGAAAACAAACCATCATAAGAATCTTATTTATTTTTGATGTATCTATTATAATGTGGTTTCATTCTCAAATAAAATTGCGTATAATTTAATCCAAGTTTGTTAAGCGCAAAACTATTAGATCACAGCGAATAAAAAGCTGCTTTACATAAGATTTGGCAGAGAACAAATAAGAAACGTGCACCACAAAGCTATTTTAGCTTATACGTATATTCAGCTTACTACGTTTCTTGTATTGTTAAACAAAATATTTATATAACTAATAGTCAGTAAATTTTAACTATCAAATTTAACACAAAACTTATACAGTATATATGCTTTAATTATCTTGTACGCATTATAAAAAGGTAATTAAACCATAACAGGAATGAATAAACTTAACACAAAGTATGATGTTATAAAATCTTAATGATAGTAAGAAGCATATTATTGATAAATTTATCTAGACTTAGGTGTATATAATGAAAGTTTTTAATATTGTTTATTTACAAACTCTCATTAACCCATTTAATTAACGTTTTTTCAAGTTCATAAACTCTCAAAGGTTTTGAGAAATAATCATTTATTCCCGCATCAATACACTTATTTTGTATATCCGCCATTGGCATGGATGTTAGAACAATAATTGGTATATTTGAAATTGGTGGACTCATTGCCCTGATTGCTCGTGCGGTATCAAGGCCTGACATTATTGGCTAAATATAATAATTAATTAATAATGGATACTTTACTGTGATATATAAAACAACAAGTTCAGAAAAATTCAGAAAACAAACTTACTAAATTGTATTCTGTTAAAATTAATGAAATTTTGGAAGTCTTTACTTGGTCAACATTTGAATTTGATGAACTTGGGATCGTATTTTTTAATAATTTAAATTCAGAATCAATTAATTTGATTGCTTCTTGACCATTTTTTGCTGAAATTGTTGAATAACCAAATTTTGCAACTTGCTGCAATGTGTTCTAAGATAATTATAAATTATAAAATTTAGCTACAATTAGTAAAAGAAATACATAAATATATAATTACCTCTAAACTAATAGGATCATCATCCTACAAATAATGTCGAATCAACAAATTAATGAAATTCAAATATATAATATTAAAAATTTTAGAATGAAAAGAAATCAGGACATACCACACACAAAATAGATTTATTCTTTACAATATCTCTTATTTTGCTTTTATAGTCATCAACATAATTAGACTTATAATCTACTGTTTGTATCAGAATATTTTCATCATTGGTAGGAGTATTGTTTTTTTCGATATGTACAAGTAGATTAACTAATTTTTTCGATGTAATTGGTCCGTAAAGAATGTAATTTGCACCTCCAACTTTAGCAATTAACTTTCTTCCCAACTCATTTCCTTTATAATTAGGTAATACTATAAAGACTATTATTAAATTATTATTTCCTAATCCTTTTAACTCTAATACAGTTTTTAAGACCTCTTGGTCATTATTTTCATAAAGACCAATAAATACTACATCATAAGCATATTTATTATGCAATTCTTCATATTTTTTTGCTTCTTTAACACCTTTATCAAAGGTATCAAATGCATCAACATTTTGAATTCTCTTAAGATATTTTAACATAACATTTCTCAAAGTTTCAATTGGATGAATTATTAAAATTCGTTTATTCCTTATAGAATAACTTATTTTTTCATCAAATTTAGTTTCTAATGATGAAGAGTTAATTGTTGATAAATTTTCAAAATTCCATGTAAACCAAAATTTACTTCCTTGTCCTAATTTACTTTCTACTTTAATTTCTCCTCCATTAATTTCTACTAAATTTTTACAAATTGAAAGTCCAAGTCCTGCACCATCTTGTTTCTTAGTTATTGACATATCGCCTTGTGAAAAGCTTTTCCAAGCATGTTTTAAATATTTTGAATCCATACTACGCATAATTAAAGATTATATTAGCTGTTAGGTGAAACACTGAACAGTATATGCTTAATCAAATATACAGTATACGTATATAATATTAGCAATAAGTAACTTACCCAATACCTGTATCGTATAATTCGATTAATAGACTTCCTTTTTTAATAAATTGATCGTGAATAGAATTTTTGTCAACTTGTGATTGCGTTGAAATTGTTAGCATTATTTCACCTTTATCAGTAAATTTAACTCTAAAATAATAATAATAATAATAATAATAATAATATAAGATTATAATGAAATATAGTATTATTAAAAAATTATATATAATAAAAATTGTATAATATAAAAAATAATTACGAATTTGATAATAAATGAGATAAAATTTGTTTTAGCCTATTTTAACAAAAGAAAGAGTAATTAATTAATTATTATTTTTTTTACAGTATAAAATGCATTGTCTGTTTGTTATAAAGTTACCTTTCAGGATCGCTCTTAATATATCTTGGTAATAGATCTACATCGTAATTTACAATTAGATCAATCTTTTTATCTCCAGCTTTTTTCCCAAATTCCTCAATTATATTCTCAAATAATTCTAATAAATCAAATGTTCTGTTTATTAAAGTAATTTTTTTTGCTTCTAATTTTGCTGCATAAAGAATATTGTTTACTGTGGATAATACGATATCAGAAGCGCGTGTCATGATATTAATCATATCTTGTTGGTTAAACGTTAAGGTAGCACCCTCAAGGGAGGAAAGAATACCCACTATTGCTCCTAGCGGAGTTCGCAATTCTAAGAATAAAAATTATCAGAATAAAAAATTTTAATAACGTACAGTACAAAAACAATCAATAATAAAAATAATTATATACAGTACCATGAGAAGTATTTGCTAAAATTTGACTTTTTGTATAATTTGCAAATTCAGCAGCTTTTATTTGAATTTCTTTTTCAGCATTCTCTTCAGATAATTTAGAATAAGTGATAGCTAAACTTATTTGATTTGATATTTGTTGTAATAATTCTATTTCGGAATCTAGCCAAATAGAATTTGGAGATCTATGAACTTTTATCCAAACCAAATAATCATCATTTAATCTTAATTCTATAGATAATACAGATACATTTTTATGTATATAATCACAATATGTATCTGAACAAATATCTATTCCCAAATTATTATTATTTAAATCTTGTTGTAAATTGGTGAATGATTTTGATTTATTTTCATTATTATTAACTTCCATGAATGGATTAGTTATTGGTGTTATATTTTCGGAATCTTCATATAAAGCAACTATTTTATTATTTTTAGTTTTAGATTGTTCATTTGAAATAATAAATATTCTTTCACATGGTAATCTAGAATATATTTCTTTAACCACATAATGTAATGTTTGATCTAAATTTAATTTAGAAAGAATCTTGCTTGATATTGATAATAGTAATTGTTTTGTTTCTTCTTGTTTATATTGTTGATATAATATTTCTCGACGAAAATGTGAGAGATTAATATTAGTGCGAATACGAGTAATTAATTCTCGTGACGAAAATGGTTTTAATAAATAGTCATCCGCTCCTTTGTTCAAACCTTACGAAAAAGAAAAAAAAAAAAATGTGAAAAAATATACATAATTTATCAATATTGCAATAATCAATATTTAATAGTTGATTACCTTGGATTAAAGAATCTTCAGTTTGGGCGGATAACAATATTATGGGAATCAATTGAGTTTTTACATTAGATCTTAAAACATCTAATAACTCATATCCATTCATATTTGGCATCATAACATCTATTAAATTATATTATTTACTGTATGTATAGTAACGTATATCTCGTATATATAAAAACTAATTACTTACCGCTAAGGATTAAGTCAGGTAGCTTACTAAGCCTTGATAAGACTCGAATGGCATCTTGGCCGTCGCAAGCAAGATGTAAGTCAAATTCTTTTAACAGATCCGCCAAATAATCTCTAAAAAAAAAAACATTACTAATAAAAAATAATTTACGTATAAAATATTTGATTTAAATATAATAAACCAAAAAATATTACCGCATATTATTATTATCGTCAACAATTAAAACTTGATATTTTTCACTAGTATCAGAAATTAACATTGATTTATTATTATTCATGTTTTGATTATTGATTGACATTTGATCCATGATATCACGCTGAGATGTACTATTTTTTATCCATTGAGAGCTTTCTTCTAAATAAAGTTGTCGATTACTATATAATTCTCGACCATTATTTATTTGATTTTCAAAATTATTAAAATTGTTAAAGTGTATTTGATTTGTTGGTAAGTGCTCATGTCCTATTGGAAACCAACATTTAAACGTTGTTCCATGATTTACTATTGAAGTTACAGTGATATCTCCACCATGACGCGTAATAAGTTCTTTTACTAGTGCCAGTCCTATTCCAGTACCTTCGTGGCTACGTGAACTTTGGGATTCTACACGATAAAAACGTTGGAATATATTTGGAAGAGCAATTTCCGGAATACCAATACCTAGATTTAAAAAAAACTTAATAATCAGGTTATACAGTAATAACTTAATTGAAACTATTCATTTATAAACAAGTTATCTAATGGAATGTAGTAAAAGAAATATTAACCTGTATCTGAAACTTCAAGGATTACCATTTTTTTATTATCTTTGTAGTCAGGATATAACCGAATTGTTATACATCCATTCCAAGTATGCTTTAACGCATTCGAACCTTTAACAAGCAAATACCTTAGTATACACGGTTTAATAAAATAAATAAAATAACATTGAAGAAAAAGAACACTTACAAAGATTAAATACAATTGTTTCATACATATCATGATCCAAGAAGACTTTATCACCTATAGCTTGACTTAATTCTTCATTATGTGGAATATCAATGTTGTAATCTAAACCTAATGTTTTAGCCATATTTTTAAAATCTAAAGCTAATTCTCGAGTAAATTCCGCTATATTTGTTTCACGATAGTACACTTTTAATTGATTGGTTTCTATATTTGAAAACTTTATAAGAAGTTAATAATTTTGAAAAATAATTTTTAGTACAGTAATTATCGGGTATTAAAATTAAAGTTTATTGTTGTAACTTACTTGTAATAAAATATTAATAAGTTTAAGTAATCGACGAGAGTTACGTCGTATAGTTTGAAGATACGACATTATTGGAGCTTCTTGTGTACAAGTATTAATTACATCATTAAGAGGTGAGAGCATTAAAGTTAATGGTGCTATTATTATGATAAAATAAATAAATAATAATAATAGTAATGACGATTATTATTATTTTGTTATCTAAATCTACAGTAAATAAACAATAAATTTTCTTTAAAGATAATAATACTTTTTAGTTCATGACTAATGCCTTGAAAAAAAGTCACTTTTTGATAATTTAAATCAGACAATATTTTAGACCGCATTTTTTCCTCTTCGATTGATTGTCCATTTAACAAATATGAATACATTTGATTTTCGACTAACTAAAAAATTTTGTGTATTTTATAATAAATAATAGTGAAATTAACGAATAATATTAATTATGCAGTTATATGTAAACTTTTGCATACTTGTAAAAACTCCATATATTTATCATCAAATGTGCGAAGTCGATTAATGCCACAAATTAAAACAGCTGATAAAGTTTGTGAAATTTTTCTTGGTAATAGTACAGCCTGAGATTCATCATTTAAAAGAATTTTTACATGTTTTCCTTTTTTAATTGCAAGATATATTGGCCAAGAATCACATTTTAAAAATGAATGAGTTACAAAATCTCGTGATAATTCTACATATGTATTATAGTTCTTATTTGCATATTCTGATAAGTAAATTATTTCAGGAGTTTCTGGTAAATAATCAGGAAATTTCCATGCTTTTTTATCATCTTTATCAAAGGTCGTAGAGATTAGACAAGCGATCAAGGATTCCAAATTAGCATTTGATTTATGTTCAACAAAATAAATTATTGAATAAGGAATATCTGCATTATTTCTTAATACATTTGTTATAATATGGCAAGAACTTTTTAAAGATTCAATCTCTTCAAGAAATAATATAACAAATACAAAATGTGTTAATTAATAAAATTCTAAAATTTAAACATACAGTAATAAACATAATAATTCAACTTTATTGAATACCAACCAGAAGTTCGATTTCCAAATTCGCTTAGTACTTTTAACCTTCTAGCATTTAAAACTCTTTGAGTAGTTTCTTGTGCCATATTCATTATAGCCCAAACTGTGCCATCCGATTTGAAAATCGGACTAAATGTATAATTAAAATAAGATTCTTCTTTATACCCATCACGTTCTAGTTCAAAATATTCGTCTTTTTTAAACATTCCTTTTCCTGATTTTCTTACTCTAAATTTATTAAATTTATTAATTGCAATCAAGAAATGGTTATATAACATGAATATTTATCGTAGATATATCACATATATATATATATATTCAATATTGAACAACTTACTCTTCAAGTTGTGAAATAACAATCTCGCATATTTCAGGCCAAACTTCCTTGGTTGATTTTCCTAAAGCTATATAATATTAATAAGGATGCTAAGTTTGTAAAATTGATTATAAACATATAGTATGAAGCTAAATTTGTGATAACTAACCAAACGGATGTCTCGTTTTTAATATATCTGAAAATCCTATATAAAAGGTTAGACATTTAAAGTAAATTGAAAAATACAGTAAATTGAAAAGTAAATTGTATAGTTAAATAAATCAAGTAAGTGAGTTCTGAAATGGAATACCTTTATTATATAGTAAGATCCATTCTGGCGGACCGATATGGAGACAGATGGGAAATGTAGATCTGAGGCACACGCCCTAACATTAACAAACAAATATAATTTTTATAAATTAATATCTTTTAAATAAATAAAAGACTTCTTAAATAAACATTAATTTTATATATCAAATTTTTTCTACATCCGAAACTGTCACTTCGTTGTAACGATGATTTTATATGTATATATTGTACATATGTTTAAATTACCATAACAGTTTTTATTACAGGTTCCCATGAGTCCATAGGACCAAGAGAAGTCGATGACCAGTCAAAGTTGTAGACCAGGTTAATTATGTTGGCTTCTTCATTTTCGGTGTTACCGATGCAGGTTGAGGATAATGACATGGTAAGTAAATGAATGACGTAAAAAACTATAAAAGAGTACAATGAGTCAATTAACCGTTTAAAAACATTAAAAGATCAAAATATAATTAATAACTTGCTTTAGTAAAAAAATTTGCATATATGCCTTAATTATTCGAAAATAATTTTCAATGTGTATAACCGTTTTGATGAAAAAAGTTTCTTTGACCGACTTAATATATTTAATTTACTTAATAGACTTTTTTTTTTTTTTTTTTACATAAACTTATGTAAGTACGTACGTACGTACTGGAATATTAAACTATAATTTTATTTAATCTCCTATTGGCCGCAGGTATGTTACACGTTCATGAATGCTAATGTAGCCAAATTAGTGATTGCTTAGAACAAATGATCCTTTACATAATACTGTATTATGCGTACGTACGCACGTATGTACGCACGTAAGCACGTAAGCAAAGCTATAAATTTGTAAGCTGAATTTAGGTTTCATCGCTTCAAATATTGGCTTCAGATGTTGATACCGCATAATTTTGATATTACAAAATATAAACTTAGATTGATGTCCTGGAAGGTTCAATACCATATTTACAATACCTGGTACATTGCTAACATTTTTATATTACATATGGGCTAAGTGCTGTAAAAAGGAGGAAAATAAACATTTTCAAAAAATTTCTTTTCTTTTTTTACACAAATTAATTTAGTTGGAAATCCCGAGTTACACAGTATAAAAAAATTTTAAAGTACGTAAATCTTACAATGAAAAGCCACATCGATAATCGGCAACTTACCTGTTACGGTTTCACATACATAGCAAAGGTTTTAAAAACATCTTAGTATTTTTAGTTTCTTATATGTTTGTAAATGAAAAGGATTAGTATAAATCAGTATCACTAAAAACTTGATTTAGGTGGCAAAATTTATTTCAAAAACAGTCAATCAGTCAATAAAAAGAGATTATACTATGCGTAAGATTTAAACTTGAAAACCTTTACGCATATTATTTTAACATGTTATTTCAACAATAATAGGTTTATAATAATATTTATGTCTTATATACTGTTTATATTATATGATTAAACTGTTAGATAGATTAGTAGATATATCTTTGTTTAGACTATAATATATACGAATAGCATTAGTGTTTATTAATTGTATAGGTTAAAGATCATAACATGTCATTCATAAGATTGCAATAACTTAAAAGTAAAATAGAATTATTATTTAATTTATAATAAATAAGAAGTAAAGCTTCGCTAATATCAGATTAGATGTTCGATTACATTTATTAACCAGTTAAATCGAATGTCTACCAAGTTGCTCTTTAAAGTTTGTATATTCTTCAGTTCTTTTATTGATCTTCCGAAGATCTTTTGTTTTCCTTTTTTGTAATTGGTATTTGCATTCGTGTTTACAACAGTACTGCAGTATCAGATTGTTGTCCGCACATGTGATAATCAACCAATGATTCAATTATGATCAATGTAGTAACACGATCAAAAAAAAATTTGTTCGTTTTTAAAAACTGTTCATATCCCGAAATTTTACATAACAAATCGACTTTTGTGTCCTAGCAAAAATTTTTTCTTGTGAAATTTTACCCTATAATGTCTGTTCTTTGATAATAATTATTAAATATAATGGACAATAAAATATGCATTGATTATCACGTGTGCAGACAAATCCCCTGCACGCTGTGTTTTTTCGTGTTTACGAAGCGACCAGAACATTGATCCTTGTGTTATGGATTATGGCAGGTTATTTGTATGTATTAAACTATTTATATCGTTGTTCTCATTGAGTAAAGGTTATTAATTTTTTTTGCAAATTTGTTTGGTTCAAAAATTGATGCTTCCGAAATAAATTCTATAAAAAGGTAACCATTTTAAGTTATACGTACTTACAGAAAAAATTCAAAAGCTTAATTTGATGGTACATTCCCGACTTTCAAATTTAATTCAAATTTCTTTCTTTAGGGTTTGCTTAAGCCTTTGTACCAATGTGGCTCTTATTTGTATTTACAGTATATTGCATAATTATTAATATCACATATGTATGTACGTACGTACTTGCATTTCTTGAATGCGTACCAGGGTTAGACATGTGCCAGATGGGAGCCCTAATTCCCCCCCAGTTGTGATTGGACGCATGAAATGTCATCTTTAATTGGATAAACTAGATCACGCCACCTTAGCACAGCCGCAAAATCAAAAACATTTCTTCAAAAAAAATCAAATTATTTTTATTGTGTGAAAGTTTTTTGCTAATAAAAAAGATCGAAATAATCTAAAATATAAATGTTAAAGAAAATTCGTGCTTCTAATACAACAAAGAAAATTTTTATAAAGTTTTTGTTCGGTGCTTTATTTCTCAAAAGAATAAAATTTTGCCAAGACCTACGTTTACAAGATTGTAATTTTAAAATATATTCAACTACATTGTAAGACTACATAACTAATTTTTACTTGTTTACAGTAAAAAATAATTGACACGAACATTTGAAAGTTTCGAGTTCATTTTTATTGATATTGATGCAATACTGCAAATAAATAAAACGCTACTGCTAATTAATATATTTGTTTTAATTCTAATACAATTATGTAACTCAAGTTCTCAAAATCTATTTTCCCGAAAGGAAATAAATAGTCGATATTATGTTCTTTCGGGAAAATAGCTTTCAGAAGTCGTACAGTAACCCTGATATAATACTGCTTGCTTGCTAATTAATAATACTGAAAATAAATATTACTGCTAAATTGCTAAATAATTAATAAATTTTTTATACACTTCCAAAAAAAATAAAAATAAAAATCATACGTATTTTGTTTTCAGATTAAAAATTTTACACGATATAGTGAATTTTTACAGTAATATTCGATAAAGTCGGCGAAAATTTATTTAGTCGTTCACAGTTCACACGAAATTATTTACTAAAAACTTGAAGCGCTAGATTCAAAAAGAGCAAAGCGTTAGTATTAAACAGCGAAAAGAATAAAAAAAAAAAAAAACTAAATTCAAAAGAGTGATAGTATTAAACAACGAAAAGAATTAAAAAAAAAAACTAAATTCAAAAAGAGCAAAGCGTTAGTATTAAATAGCGAAAAGAATTAAAAAAAAAAAAGAAAGAAAAAAATTTAATCAATCTGCAATCATTGCGAAAATAATATTTATTTGAGAAATTTTTTTAGCCACCCTAATCAGTGATGTAATTGGTTTCGTCCAATGGAAAATTATATTTGTATTCGTCCAATAGGAAGTGGGGATAAATTAGTAAACCCGTGCCAGATAGAGTTTTAATCAGAATCATATGGTGTAAGCACCAATTAAATGCAATCATATTTCAGGATTATATTTCAGGTCATGGTTAAAATTTCACCTTTTGCTTTATCAACCGTCCTGTGCTTTATAGACATTCTATTTTCTTTAATTTGTAAATATAACAAAAATACTTAATACTATTAAAGTATTATTTTACAGACATTTACTACAGTAATTTCGAAAATATGTACGGTTAACAAAGGTTATAAATTTAGCTTTCCTTATTCTAGGTTATAAAATTTTTTTATAAAACATCATGAAAGAAGCATGTGAATAGTTCTTTGAACTAGTATATCAATAATGCTATTAAGAAACGAAGAGAAGTAACCTTTTTAGAATATAAAAGGAATACGAATTGAGGGGAAAGAACTTTTAGATATTTCAGAGAAATGATTAAAATTTATAAATTTATCTGTTATTATTAAAATTGTACTTAAAATTTATTTAATAAAGTTATTAATAATTTATTGGCGCAAATTGCTTTGGCCGATTAATATTAACTTAGTAAATTAATTAAAAAAAAGTTTAAAATACTATAACTCATCATTTAATTACAGGCCTACCATCTAGTGTTATATAAATTATATAAATTTAAGCAAAAACTTTTCAAAAAAAAATCTATTTATACATCCACATTATCTTGCATATGACAGGTTTTTGGTTTTTTTTTGAGGAAAAAAAAATTCTTTAGCTCGAAAAATTAAATTATTATAGATTCTTAGTTACAGTTAATTCACCTATTATTATATTAATATTATTTTAATTAATTATTTTTCAGTAAACAAACTTGTTTTTTTTTAAATACAACTTTTATATTATCTTCACTTAAATCACTTGTCGCAAGGTATAAACTATTATGCATGAATTTTTCTAGACTTTATCTTGACCTGTATATGTTTGGATGTTTGGTGTTTGTTTCAAATCGGTTTATAAAAATTTTCGATTTGATAAACGTATCCTAAATTATTTCGAGTATGCTTAATTAAATGAAGCTTTTTCTAGTCATACCAAAATAAAAAATTTTATAGGTATGAATAACTCAATATTAAACCTTGAGTTACTTGTAAGGTTTGGATTGTTCCCTGATTTTAATAAATTTATCACTATTAGAACTAAAATAACTCTATACAACTTTTAGAAATCCAGTTAGTAAAAAAAAAAACAATAAAAACTTTATACCTTTCGATCGCGATTTTAACTTCTGACAATTTTTATTATTATTACTTCAGCACTTTATACCCTTCAATCGGGATTAATTCTTAAGTTATATCATCAGTCATCATAAGGACCATTTGTAGAACCATCATAAATTGATATATTGATATGAACGACCTTCAAAAATTTTTTTTTAAAAAAAAATTGCTTTCCTTTTAGATAACAGTGAACTCTAAGTTATTCATATCGTATTGTTGCAAAATAACATCCATGAGCGTTGTTTAGAGTAATGGTCTGAATTAAGCTTAATTTAATAAGTCAAAATTTAAAATACACACTGTGCGTTATTTCGCGACAATAAGGTACTAATATAAAAAACATCAGGAGGTATGTTTATCGCCCACACTCAATGTCTGTGTTACTCCATAATTGTAGAGTCATCAACAGGTATTCAATAAATGTAATAATTTCCATTGTCGTATGGAGGAGGTTAATTATTAAATTCAATATTATATTTGTTTTGAAACTGATATTGTATGCTTCTATGAAAAAAATATATATTGATAAATTATATTGTAACATTTTCTAAATCTGATATAAAAGAAAATGAGATGCGTCAATTAAAACAAGGCTTATGGCATTTTTTTACAAAAAAAATAATTTGCATAATAAAATTTTGTCGGTGCCTACTTTTTATGTTTAAAATTTGGACATCCGGTGTTATGCCCGAATATGCATAACATTATTATTTTTGTAGGAATTTCGTTGTTTTTTTTAATTATTATTATTATTATTATTATTATTATTACTTTCTTATTTGGGTATAGCTTAGGGGTGATCGTTGGGGTGCATAGGAGCTTTAGACTCCCGGATGGAGTTGTAAGCCCTCACTGGGAGTAATTGACTCCTAGATGGAGGGAAGAACTCTCGGCGGGAGTTTAAAACTCTAGGCTGAATTAACAAATATAAAGGGGTGGGTTTCGGATTTGAATAAGGACACTTATCACTCATAGAAGTTATAGTTTCAGTCCTATTTGTAATTGGGCATAATTCAATGTATTCAAATTATTTGAGAAACATTAAATAAAGAGAAACTTTATACCCTACAATTTCAAAAGTTAATTTATAATTTCAAATTAAACTATAATACTCGTAATTATAATATGTAATTTTAATTTCCAAACTACCTACCACGTGATATACACAAATTGTAATCCATACCCATTTTGTTCACGGTCGGTCGAAACTAAACCGGACTCGAATATCCCAAAGCTCTCCCACTCGACCGTAACACCAGTTGTCGATCTCTGCTCAGAGTCATAGAAACGGATTTGTGTGATTGGCTAACAGCACCAGGAAAATGTTTACCAGGTTGGGATCGGATGATCGTCCGGAAATATATGTCGGAAATATATGTCGGAAAGGTATGAAGAGTCTGAACCAAAACAAAAAATTATGTACAGTACGTACGTACAGTCGGCTCCAAAAGTTTATCACGGTTACACGAAAAAAATATAATAAAAAAATCATAACAAAAATTTAAGCAATTAATGATATTAATACATTTCTCAGATTAGCAAATTAATACTATAATGTTAATACTTAATGATCATACAGTATTTTATCGATATTAAATAAATATCGATAACTTGAATCATAATATCAAATAAAACAAATCATCAAAAAAAAAGGGTACTCATTTTATTTCCGAATACGATTTTGCATGGTTTGTTGTGTAACTGTGATAAACTTTTTTCTTGATAACTGATAAGTTATGCTTATATTTTTGATAGCCTTTTTAACATTATCTAGATCTTTGTTAAAGCACGCCATGATATATAATCTTTTAAATATATCAAAGATACATTTTGTATTTTATTTTTAATGATACGAATAACTTGTACGTGTCTTCATTGAACATATGATACTCGTATCTTAAAATATTTATTAGTTCTTTACCTTGAATTTGGTGTATTATACTTCCTGGTCTAAGTTATATATACTTTAATATTTTTATAGGAACATAAATTATAAAATTATGTTCCCAATTTGTTCCTAAAAGAGATAATAATTTTTAAATCTATTGTTCCCAATCTTTTTTTAAATGTTCTTGGGAACATTGGGAGCATTAGATACTTAACACTGCTTGTATCGGCCATCGATAATCATATGTGCGTAAAAAGATCTATATGACCACAAGGCTATATAATTTGTGTTATTATCTACGTACCCTACGGAAAGACAGAATATTAGTATTTGAACTGTTGTACTGTTGGTTTTACAAAGTAATAAATACACTTATTTGCACATGTTTTAAATGATTTTAATCTTTTACCGGAAGTAACTTACTAAGGTAGAATTTTGTATTCTACGACATGGTTCATTTTTTTAGAATCAAAGTGAAAACACTTTTGCAGCAAAAGCATGTGTCTCCACGTGGAATCAATTCGTTTAATATATTTTTTAAACCGTATTTCACAACCCAATAAAATCTTTTTATTGCCTCCACAAACGCGTTAGTAATCATTGATATACACGTGTCACAATAGGTTCAAAGTCATTCGAGTCAGAGACTCGATAAGTATTCTCACTGACGAACGTTTATTTTCACGTTCTTTTAATGGCATGAGCATACTGTACTCGTTACTCGTTACATGATCGTGGTATTACTTGAACCCTTTTATATACGTTTGTGTTAAATAAAAAATTTACATATTTAGCACAATTGTTACTCTTTTTGATTATCAATGATAAAAACAACGTACCGAATTTAATACACTGCGCATTCATTAT
>CAJVPU010000536.1:0-16955 GCA_910591775.1 Dentiscutata heterogama | reverse complement strand
GTAAGGTTGGTAAGGTTAAGATTATATTTACTAGCGTTGTAAGCTTAATTAAATTAATTTTGGTATTATAAAAGCAAAAACCCAAAATTAATTATATTTTTGTATTTTTAATAATTTTTGTATTATTTGAAGGCCGAAGATATATGTACAATATTATTTGTAAGATGATGTAATTTTTGTAATTTACTAAACAATAATATTTTTATAAAATAAATTAAGTTTGCAATGCTAGTATTTACCGATTCAAGCTAATCCAGTGCGAAATAGATTACCTTGAAACCATATAATAAGTCCGGGTAAATATCATTAAGAGAATATTTTAAAGAGCAGGAGCATTTTGCAGTTCTAAAAGGACTTGACAAAAAAAGTTGTATTTGATTAATTAAGACCCCATTATTCATACCAAGGTATAATAATGGTGGGTTTGCTATTTTAGGGGATTTTTTATATGGTGATTTACGGTAGTTTTAGAGTATTGGCATTTATATATGTGATATATAATTTTGATTTTTAACTAACATTTGTGATTATGGTTTTTATTTATGCAAAGAATTTATTTTTAACATTTCGAGAATTTAAATGCACTTACTTTAGTCAGAGTTATCCTTTTATGGCAATAAAGTCTAACTTCATGTACAGTATACACGTAATACATCAGAATACAGCCAATTACAAAAAAGTTACTCAGGCGGTCACTGGAAGATAATCAACAAAGATTACATCGATGTTGTAATTCTTTGGGTCACCTGTTAAAAAAAAAAAAGTTATTGATCTGTTATTGATCTTGCGATAACGCTTGTCACCTATGCTATTGTAATGCTATGCAGGATTAAATATTTTTTTCGAAACTTGAAACGTTTGTTTTTGCTTGAGGATGGGACAAAAAATTTAATTTAACCAACAAACAACACAATTCTTAAAATACATGAAAAGAGTCGAACACCATAGCTACTCGGCGTCAAGAGCAAAAATAAAAAAAAAAATTATTGCTCGGTGAAAACATTTAACAGAGACGACAATGTGTTTGATCAAATTTTTTAATATATAAAATGATTAATTTATTTCATCATGAGACCAAAATACTGTTCTCATGAGAACAGTACAATAGATGTAGATGTTCTCAAGCTACGATTTTAAGTTCACAAAAAAAAAAATATATATATATATATATATACAGACAGTATATTAGAATATAGAAAAATATATACTATAGTTGTACCTAGTATTAAAAAAATAATTCAAATTGCTTAATAATAATAGATAAATATTTATTAATTTATTAGATTAATGCAGGTATATTTATCGGTTTCTGGCTTGGTATGATAACGGTATGCAGCTTTTTATTATATACTATGAGAACGCTATTATTATTTTACTGTTCTCAAAAAATTTTTAATAGTGAACAGTAAAAAATTTATACTATGCACAAATATATAATAGTGTTCTCATGAGAACTCTGAGAACACTAATTTCGAACACTGCATAAGACCATAATAATTTTTTTTTGTTTTTTAAAGAATTTCTATTTGTACACGGGCATATAGAAAGCCAACTGTTGTCTCAAAATTTTTTTTTCGTTGCAAAAAATTGGTTTGATTGGCATGTATTTGTAAATTAATTGTTAATAACCCCGTGTAAAATAATAAATTTTCTATTTTTTATTTATTTATTTATTTAGGGAACGCCACCATAAAATTTCCTATTTCCACTATTGGCGTATTTACTGTATCATGGCAATATTGTTCGTAGTGTATTTGTAGCTGAAAGTCATGTGAATAAAATGGTGGAAATAGTAAATTTTCATAGTGGAAATAGATGTTCTCTTTATTTATTTATTTATTATATATTTTATAATTTTTATTACTTTTTTTATTTTTTTTTTTTAACGGACCAAAGGAACCAATACAGTAACAATATTTGCTTAAATAAAAAAGAAAAAAGGTAACACACTGTTTTATTATTTATTTATTTTTCTTTTACATGTTGTTTCATATTTTATAGTCACTAATGAATGGTACTACAGTCAGATGCATATTCCCTTATTTGGACCCAACTTATTAACACATAGATTTTTACCTCACCTAATGCAATATCTCTCTAAAATGCAAGATTTTTTGGCCTCGGCCGTGACAATAAGTACCGAGATTTAATATTAGAATTTGGAAAAAAACGTAGATTTTTTTATTATATCCAGATGCACTATAACTAAATTGATATTATTAATTTACTTATCATTAGTCCGAACTAAACTATACCGATACTAGCTATTTGCTCTTTTATGGGACAATACAATACTTTGACAGGTCGCACATAATTACGTATAGCTTGGCATTATTTTGTTAAGGTATTTCGTAATACATTGCTAGTAAACAGGTATGTGTATAGCGACGATCATCTGATTTAAAATAGGTGCGGACATAAACACAAAATTTTTCATTGCAATCTTTGAAGTGATTTTATTTAGTTTGTTATTTTGGTTTATAAATATAATTAATAATTTTTTTTTAGATATTGATATAAACATCTTTGAGTTATAAATAAACAAATATATACGTATATATAGTTTGAAATAATATATATGGTGCATCTTATCACATAAAGTGCTCCTCTTATATACCAACAAGATTGCTAAATTTGTGAATAGTACCCTGTACTATTCAATTTTAAAAACGAAGTTTTGAATGCCCTTATATGTACAGTACATATCCAGTTTCTGTGATGACCAAAATATTTCCGATGAAGAAATCGAAAGATTTATCGGATAAAATAGGAAAACCCACATATAGGTACGTACGTACCTCCACGTTTATGTAACCTAATCAACTGTATTACAAAATTGTGTTTATACAATAATTTAAAGTCAGTTGATTGTTCTTTAGAGTGACGATGAAACATATTGACATGCAGCTAAATGATTTATAATGGGTTTATAATAAACATGCATAGTATATAGTAATTTATTGATTACCGAGGGTACACTCAGGGCAATGTTTAAAATTAATTTTTGTAAACATAATAAAAATTCAAAAAAAAAAAAGATGCATGACATAAAAAAATCTGCAGATTCGCACCGCACATAGATTTGCTAGAGATTTTTTAGGGTGGTTACACACAAAAATATATTTTAGCGTTAGGTAATATTATGAGAAGAAGCATAAATGGATATATATTATGTAATATAACTTATGTCACAGACATATGAATTGCATTTTATTTATAAATGTTTGTCGCGTTTTAGGGGTTTCCGGTTTTCTTTTTTAGTTGTCTAAAGAACAGAATGTTTATATAATCGGTGCTCAACTTTGATCATGCGATAAAGTCACCTATCTGACACAAGCTGATCAGCTAATATACCTGGACAAACTAATATCTGATATCCTAAAAACTTTATTACTAATCTTTATTAAAACGAATAATATGTATTTTGTATTTTTTATAATTATACGGAAAAAATTTATTATTATTATTATTATTTTATTTTATTTTTTCGTATATAGTTTGATTTGTCCGAGTTTTACCGATAAGTATGTCTTGGAGCTGATTTAGAGTCGTAAGCCAATCATAAATCCGCTAGTGTTCGAAATCTCGACGCAAAGCTTTAATTCTACGATCCATTTTTGTACATGTACTAACGCTAAGATAAATGGAAATAAATTTTTACAAGTCATAGATCAGCTAGCTAAAAAATAAAGATAAAATGCAGCTTGGCTCAAATAGCTTAGCTCAGTTGTAACGAGTTGTTAGCTGAATCGAGTCGAGTCAGCGTTTGCATTTCTATCCAATATGAGCGGGCTTTATCGATCATTGTCAAACAAGTGAAATTAATTCTTAGTGATAAAATTTTTTACTTAAAAATCACGTACGTACAATACGTACATCTCACACGTGTTTTCAATTTTTTAAGTAACTATACCTTTTTATACAAGAGGTTTTTTTAAAAACTAACGATAACTTATAGAGCAATATTATTCTATAAATTACCAATAAAAATATTGCTTCTATAAAAAGTTTTTAAAGTTATAATGTTTTTGTCGCTATTGTCTAGTATAGACTCTTAGCGTCATATATGATTTTTAACAATTGATTGTTACACGTACGTTAACTGATAATAGTATGATATTATTGTATTATCTGGTATGCAGTACAGTACAATTTTGTAACCACATTATACTGTTATATGCACTGCTTAAATGTTACCAACGTTTATCTCTAACCTTTTTTAAGCATTTTTAACTTATAGGATCCCGTACGATTTTTGAATTTTTGAGGGCTGCAAAAATAGTGATCCACAATTGGTGCATAAGCCGAAATCATTCTATGTAAACAGTATGATAAACCCACTTTTGGCGGCTCCATTTATACCTCACACGTGCTTGCTGCCAGTAACGGGTCGTTAAAGTCAACCGGATCGGACCTACAGGCCGGCTCGCTGGGCCCGACCCGTCTAAAGACCTGCTGCTGGAGCAACGCCAGCGTCGCCAGCAATCAGGTAGCAGTCACATGATTTACGACCCAAAATTTTTTGGAAATCCTTCAAATTTGGTTTTCGGGTTTTTATTTTTATTTATTTATTTTTGAGGTTCAGAACTTTTGGAAGAGAAGCACCTTTTCCAAAAAATTTCAGAAGATAAAAAAAAAGCTCTCTGAAAAACGAAATTTGAAGGATTTCCAAAAATTTTAGGTCGGAAATCATGTGACTGCTACCTCGATTACTGGCGACGTTGTGCACCAATTGTGGATCCCTATTTTTACAGCCCTCAATAATTCAAAAATTGTACGTACGGGCTTTTTTTTTGGACTCTACTCCATGCAATCAATATCTTTTTTTTCATGTAACGAATATCTTTTCTTTCTCTGCAACGAATCCCTTTTTTCTGTGTAACGAATCTCTCTTTTTCATACAACGAATCTCTTTTTTTCCCGTGCAACGGATCTCTTTTTTTTCCCGTGCAATGGATATCTTTTTCTCGTGTAATGTATCTCTTTTCTCCCGTGTAATGAATCTCTTCTTCCGTGTAATGAATCTTTTTTTTTTCCGTGCAATTGCTTGTCTTTCCCGTAGAGATACGACTCGAATGCAAGAACTTCACCCAGGTATCTGGATGTTTCAAAATCAAATATCCAGAAGAATCCGAGTTGACTATTAAAAAATAATTTATATATTAATTGGCTTAATTTCAAATTTTAATTGTATTAATACTAGTGCTCCGCAAAATCAAATCAAATCAAAATTGAATTTGAATCAAATATTTGAATACTGTATTTGATTCAAATTTTGATTTGATTTTGTGGAGTACTAATTAATACTAAAAAACCAATGAGGAGTTTCGAAATTAAAATGGTGAATCTTATTTTTAAAAAAAGGTTTTGTAATTTATCAGCCATAGTAATATGTCGCGTCCTATATGCGGGGTTTCAAATTTTGCTTAAAATCATTAATCTTAATGATTTTAAGCACAGTTTGAAACCCGTATGAAATGGGCCATATTTATTTATTTGAAACCCAAATAGAAATACTTAGCTATTTTTATCTCATATTAAATTTATTCTACAGTATTTTCGCATAATAACATTCATGAGCGTTATTTAGAATAATGCTCGAATTAAGCTTAATTTAGGCCAAAATTTGAAATTACAGCCCTGCAAAAATACGGTACGTATATCTCTCATTTTACAATATAATTTTATAGATATCAAATTTTATTTAATTTTTGCTTGTTTGTGTTTATTTAACCTATAAATTTAATGATTATTTATCATCAAAAATTATTCAAGAACTTTTATTTAATTTCCTATTTGTTTACGAGTATAATGATTGTTTATCAATAAAAATACTTAAAATAATTTTTATTTACATTAATTTAATTTAAAATAAGCCACAGTATTTCATTAATTTCATTAATTTCATTAATTTAGTCTAAACGTAGTGATTATTTGTTAATTGAAATATTTAAATTAACTATAAAATTCATGAGTTAATGATGTATTACATTGTGATAAATTACATGTTATTTATTTATTAGAAAAAAAATAAAATAAAATCTAGAATGGTAAATTTATTTTGAATTGCATTAATTATTCTTTTTTGCTGAATCTTTCAAACCTAATTTATACCAAGGTATAAATCATGACTTCAAGTGATGGTATTAAATTTATCTGGTATTAATTTCTGTAGTATTCTAGAGTGGCAATTTTAGCTTATTTGTTAATTGATTTATTGTACAGAAAAATTAACCAGAACCATCTGGTCAGCAATAGTTATACTCGATTAATAGATGTTATCCAGGCGACTCTTATACTGGTACAATTTCTAGACCAAACCTTTTTACTTGAAGTCGCTCGGAGTTTTGGCCAGATTGATCGATTAATCGGGTGAAATTTTTTAACCCAGGTAACACGCGGTTTAAACCCACGGCCGTCCGGGTTGAATTTTTTGGACGGGTCCAACCTCTACGCTTACCTTAGGCTAGACCATTTAAATTTCTGTTTAACATAACATGAGATGATTTGTAAAAGGGAGTGGGGTATTAAAAAAAACATAATATTATTAGATAAAAACCAATGTCGTAATTTTAATGGTTAATTTAATGAATATTGATAGATTTAGAAAATAGAGGGTTATTTAATATTAAACATGGAAAGTGTTCATTGAATAAACTCCGACGAAACATCGATTATATTCGGATGTAATGTTCACCTATACTATCAATCCTATACTATCAATCCTATACTATCAATCCTATACTATCAAATGCGTGGCGCAATTTATAACGATAACTGGTAAATACCAAATTAGTTTACCATTATAGTAATTTTCCAAATTTAGTACTGTAAATGTATGTATTATGCAGTCAACCTTTTTATATGCATACCTTGATAAGAGTTTGGAACCGGATTTATTTTTTATGTGCCAAGTCCGTTATATTATGATTCTAAACCCTATATAAAAGTGCATAGGGCTGGTGTGTATTTAGAGATGAATTTTATAAGTCTCTATATGCCTGGGATTAAGATAGAATATGCATTTTAGAGATTTGACTATATATGGACAGTTTGCAAGAGATTAGTCCATTAAATTTCTTTTTATACTGCGAAATGTGACAATAATTTTGTCCGGAGAACTCAAGAATTTAAGCCGGCTAATGAATACAATAAAGCTTAATACAAATATATAGATAAGATAATGTAATAAATAATTAATTCGGAGTGAATAGAAGAACCTATATTTTATTCCAAATATAAAAAAGTTTGTCCGCCCACGCAACTATAAACTAAACATATTGCTTTTTACATAAAATTTTGTTATTTAGTTTCTGATGCACAAAGCTATGCATATACCTAGTCATAGAGAACAATGACAGTATTATATAACAATAGTAATGCAAATTAAAAACAAAGTCATTTTTTACTATTGCATAAAATTATACTAGAACTCATTCATGTTTTATAATAACCCTTAAAAAAGGATTATTTAACAAAGTTATACGAATGTTACCAAATGAAATTTGTAAGCCATGCTTTTATGCATTCAATAGTTTATGTCGGAGATGATGCTGAAATTTAGAGTCCCCATTTAAATCTATAATACCTACTAAAATTCATATATACTTTTTTATTAACAACACTAATCCTAAACACTAAACCCTAACCTAACCCTAAAAAAACCCTAACGAAAAGGCTCGAAAATTTTTTAAACTTTCATAATAAAATAGGCCAAAATTTCAGCTTCATCCCCGACAGTTTATATATTACAGGATTCAATTCCAGATTGCTCTATTTAAACGCTAAATAATGGCATTGGAAATTGAATTCCGACTTTCATTTAACGGCACTTTGACTTTCCAAATCTGATTTTGACGATAACCGGGAGAAAAATTATCATTATCCGATAAGCGCGGATTGTCAGTCTATATGTTCAGCTTAAATAACGCGTGTATGTATATTCCATACATCCGTTTAGAGAATAATGCCAACACTTCAAATTATTTCACACAGTTTTCCGGCTTCTTTAGAGCATGAAGTGCCAGGAAAAGGTGGTCATCTCCAAATTGCAGCGAATTCTTACATAACAACAGGCATCAATACAAAAAACAACGATGGCAAAATTTCTCTTATATTTGCACATGCTATTGGACTCCATAAAGAATTATGGAATCCTATTATAAGATTATTACATGAGCAAAGACATCGATGGAATGGTGGAGATATGTGGGCTTTAGATTGTTCAAATCATGGTGATAGTGCTGTGTTAAATCATAATATTCTGCCAGATATTTGTAAGTCCTAGTTTTGTTTGTCATTATTTATTGTACTTTATATCTGCTTTTATATTTGATTAGATTATTAAATTTAGTTGTATGGTCCGACTTTGCTCGAGATATCCTTCAACTTATCGACGAAGCGAAAATTCAAAGTCCAATTATTGGCGTAGGTCATTCCTTAGGTGGAACTTCTATGTGAGTGATTTTCCATTTTTCTGAAGCGAGATATATTATTTTACTAAAATTGTGATTGATAAAGGCTACTACTATTGAAGGGACACCTAGGGATGGTAGAAAAATATTTTTTTACCCATTTTTTTCACAAATTTAAAACAAGCGATGGATGATTAAAGCCTGAATATTGTATACTATTTTAAATACACAATTAAAAACTTTACCATCCCTAGGGGAACCCAATTTTTATTTTATTTTTTTAATCGTACATAAGTTTTCGGCACGTGATATGCGTGAAAAACTAATATTTATATGATATCATTGCTTTCCATCATGAAATACTGTAGGTTACTTGCAGAAATTATTCGTCCTGGTACTTTTGCTGGTATTTTTACTATTGAACCTGCAATAATGCCCCATCGCATTCGAGAGTTTGGACCTCAAGAGACAATTATCAAAAAATTAAATGACAGATGGCCAGACAGGTAGGTGCACTTACTGTATCACTATTCTTTATAATATTATAAATATGTGATTGTTAAAAATTTAACAGGGAAACGGCACGTGCTAGTTTTAGAGAGAAAAAGTTTTTTCAAAATTGGGACCCTGAAATGCTTGATCTCCATGTTGTAAGTAGTAACTACTTTGATTCTTAAAAAGGGTCCCTATTTCCACCATATAAAATGTATTATTACCATGGCTACATGATATGACCAAAATTTTAAACATTAAAATCACATTAACCCTATGCAAGTGCTATCATACCAAGGGGAACCTGCTTACAGATTTTCTCTCAGCAACACTTATGTGTGATATGGCCCTTTGAAAGTTTAAATTAATGATTTATAAATAACATTGATATTATAGCAATATGGACTACATGAATTACAATCCGGAGAAGTTATATTAAAATGTTCTACAGCTCAAAAATGTGTAAGTATTTTTTTTTTTTAGTAATAACTTAATTATTTAAATGTTATTTACTTTATATTTATTTAATTTGACCTCAGTGCTCATTTTTTCACGATGAGCAAGCAAAATTTACTGCATTTCATCAAATATCGGAAATTAAATGTCCGATTTTATTTGTTGTTGGTGATAAATCGTCTTACGAGTAAATATCATCTCAGTTCTATTTATTAGTGTTATAAAATTCTTCAATAAATACAAAATTTCTCTTCGCAGTTTTAAAGATCTAGCTCTTCTTAAAGTATCACAATGTCAGCGTGCTGAGCTTATGTCTATAGATGGTAGTCATATGGTTGGTTGACTTATTTTTCTTCATATCTATTTATAATTTTATAACATGAATTTTATTCAAAACTTTATGCAGGTGCCAGTGGAAAAACCTGCGGAAGTTGGTGAGTTTCAATACCCTTATTACACCTTATCAACAATCTACTGTTCTCATTATTAATTATATCTATAGCATGCATGATTGAATGGTTTGCGCGTAAATTTTCGAAAAATAATGGTTTCTTGGCGACGTTATAGTAAAATGCGTAAATTACAAATTATAATACATGAAAAATAAGACATTTATAGGGTCTTTGCCTTGAAAAACACGTTATGGAACATATGGTTTACTATGCCCCATAACGTGATTTTCAAAGCAAAGACCCCATATGATTTATAAATATATGAGTATTTTTTTAAGAAATTTTAGTTTCATTAAAAACCAAAAAATAATAAATTACAATTAACTTTCTAAAGTGCATGATCTAAATGCAACTCTAATATTACAGTACGTTAAATCCGTTAAAATATTCTCTGTTAAGTAATATACACTGGGTGTCATACGTATAAGCGGAATTTCATTTCCGCTTAAATACATAGAACCCAGTGTATAACTGATTTATACCCTGCGATCTTGATATAGTGCAGAGTATAATAGAGATGCTATTACGGCTTATGCCATAAACAGTTACAATATAAGCTTTAGCAGTTAGATAGTTACAGTATAAGCGGATTTCTACCGCATCTCTAGTCTGTAAGTATAAGCGATCATTTATCATTAACTGAGATACATATGATAAATTCAACATGAAACCTTCCTCTATGTGTATTGTTATGGGGTGATTTGTATGATCAATAATTTATACGTTAAAATATAGACTTTATGCGCTAAACAACTCGCCAGAGGCGTGACCTTGGTGATTTGGTCATATAATTAAAAGGAAATTATTATCGGATTAGCGAACTTCCCTACCTTGCACATAAGTGTCGTAACCAACCTAGTTACGTCTTTTAAACAATTTTTAAAAGGAATTATGAGGCTTAACATTATTTTGTAGTGGCTCACTTTTTACCACAACTTTGGCCAATAAACTCTAGAAATTATTCAAGCTTCCGGGGTTTAATTCCAAGCCAGATTTTTAGAAATGTCAATTTTACCCTGACAGTATCCATGATCTTATTAGTATGGAAATAAATAGCTGTATAACGTAGTTGCGCAAAACCGAACCAAACAGATCATATTCAAAGTTCTGAAATTTTAAAATTATAACTTATTATTAGTACGTGTAACTAATCTTAGCATTTATGTATGATCATAATACATGTAAGAATAATAGATAATTAACAACGATATTGATAAAATGATGATTGAACTATATAGCATGTAACGTTAATACACATCACTCTGGTTATAACAACATCTGGATATAACAACATCATAGTAAAATCTTTCTATATCGACATTTTTCTCAAAATTTTTTCAAAATTTTAATATAAAATGTGGTATAACTCATTGTATCGCTTTTTTTACTAATGAAAAAAAATTGTTGATATATCCAGAGCAACGCGTATAGAATAGTTAGGCCACTCCAAATTGATTCTTCGTTTAACATAACATTAAATAGTTCATAGGAGTGGGGGATGGTATAAAAAAATACACAAATTAAAAAAACATACAGCAATTCTATTGGCTGCAAAAAAATATAAAAAGCTAATACTGCAATTTGATTGGTTAATTGATGTGTATTTTTTTAGGGGATAGTGATTATGTTAAACAAAGAATTAAATTGGCCTGGCCTTAATTCTGGCCTTAATTGGAAGTGAAATATAAAAAGGAAAAGAAACCTAGCCCTATTAATGATAAAAAAAAAAGATTGAAATAATAAAGCTAATGTATGAGCCCAAAATATATAGAAGTGATTCAGCCTGAGTTATATCTCCACTGGGCTATATCACTAACTTGATGTGATGTATTAATCGTTTATGACGATATCTGTTAATGTGTTTATAATATAGGAACAAGTATTATTTATTGTCATAAAGCATACCCATTTTTGTTGAACTCATTGTCGCTCATAGTTTTTACTCCGTAAAAACATTAATATATCTTTTTCACGAGATCCATATGTATCAAATTTAAGATCATAAACTTTTTCTGCTAATCTCAGATTTTCCAAGCCCTCCGAAATTTTGAATTAATCGTAAATACTACATTATAGAGTTGCATCGGTCCTAGGGTTTAGGGCACAGGGGCATGAGGCATGCCCCTAAAGGCATGCCCCTAGGGCATGCCTAAAGTCCAAAGGGCATGCCCTTGTCATGTAATATTTAAAGTTATTTTGATTGGCTAATAGGTTTAGATAAGGCCAAAAACATAGATATATACTAAACAATATGTGAGATTTTTAGAAAGTTGCAAACTATATGTTAATTATATAATTTAAAAAAGAATATTTCTGTAAGTATAAGAAGCATGTCTCAGCCCAAGGCATACTTGTGTATAAGTGTTTTAATTTTTTTCCTACAGTATTTAATTATTGTTTTTATATTTATAATTAGTTTATTATCATATGAGTATAAAAAGGCATGCGCATAGGGCATGCCCTCAACCCAGAGCATGCCTCTAAGGATATGCCTAATTTTTAAAGTGTGCCCCAAACTCTAATCAGTTCTGAAAAAGAAATTAACAGGGCATAAGGTCGATTTTTTGATTATATGATTTTTTAATATCAATAGTCTTTAAACAAAAAAATTAGTTTATATTTTTATTTAGGTATTATTTATAGTTAGAAAGAGCTACAATATATTAAAATTGCACAAAAAAATTTTTTTGTTAGAGTCAAAAGATCAATTTACTAGTCTAAGTTTTGAGGTAAATATGATTTTTGCAAAGCAAATATTTGTTTTGAATTTCTTTATGTTATACCTAATCCTGATTTTTGATTGGTTAATTTATGTTGTAAAATCATGTAATCAGAAAATTGATTCTAAACTACCCAGTATCACTATAAAAATTTTACTATTACATGCCGTAAATCTATTGATAACCAATCAGATTTGTTTTACAACAAAATAAAAATTTTTAAGTAATTTAAAAATTAATATATTTTTAACAAAAATTTGGGGCTATTATTTATTATCTAAGTTCTTATTTAATACAACCTATTTTATTTTTAATAAACTATCAATACAATTTATTTGAAGTTGTTACACATTTAAATATATAATAAAAAACAATATTTATTTAATTTAAAATTTTTTTTAATTAAAATTTTTGTATTTTAAAGTAAGATAGTTTATAGTATAATTGTAAGTTACCAAAATTCAAAATTAAGAAAACAAAGCCTAAAAATAAAATCTCAATCTAAAATTTAAAAAACAGTTTATAACCTATCAAAAAAAAAAAACTTCAAATTCAACAAAGAAACTAAAGAAATTTAAATTAATTAGAGTAAGTTTTTTAGTAAAAAAAAAAAAACTACCAAAAAACAGCCCCAATATAGCAAAGAAAATTGCAAGAGAATATATTAAATCTGTAAAGAAAAACCAAAAAATAGCTACAAACCTGACAAGAAAAAATTAAAAAAACAGCTCCAAGCCCAAAAAAAGAAACTAAAAAACAACTTCCAACTAGGTAAAGAAAATTGTTAGAGAAATACTTCAAGTTTAACAAAAAAAATAATTAGTAAACCTAATAAATAACTAAAAAACAGCTTCAAACCTGATAAATAACCAGAAAACAGCTCTAAACCCAATGAAGATTACCAAAAAAAGCTTTAAATATGACAAAGAAACTAAAAAAAATTGATTAAAAGCTTAATTTATTAAAGTAGATTTTTTAGCAAAAAATACCAGCAAATAGCCCCAAGCTTGGCAAATAAAATTACAAAGAATAGCTCAAAATTATAAAAAATCTACTACTAAATAACAACTTTAAACTTGATGAGAAAATACTCCAAGTCTAGCAAGTAAATAGCTCCAAACTTAGTAAAGAAAATTACTAGAGAAAAGCTTCAAACTTTATAAAAAAAAAAAACTAGAAAACAGCATCAAACTTAGTGAAGAAGATAACTAAAAAAAGCTTCAAACCTGGTAAAAAAAAACTAGAGTATAGCCCCAAATCTGGCAAAGCTAAACAAAATTTATTGAATATTTAAATTAATTAGAGTAGATTTCTTAATAAAAAAAAAAAAAAAACTTTAAATAACAGCTCCAAGCCTAGCAAAGAAAATTACAGAACAGCTTCAAAAATATAAAAAATCTACCTCTAAATTTAACAAGAAAAACCAGAGAACAGCCTAAGCTTAGAAAGAAAATTATTAAAAAAAGCTTCAAATCTGTAAAGAAAAACCAGAAAACAATTCCAAACCTAATAAAAAAAAGCCAGAAAGCCAAGCAAAAAAAAAAAAACAAAAAATAGCTTTAAACCTAGTAAAGAAAATTATTAGAGAAAAAAAAGTTTAAATCTAATGGAAAAAAATCAAAGAATAGCTTCAAACTTAGCAAAGAAGATTGTTAGAGAATCTTCAAACTTGGTGAATAAAATGATTAGAGAATAGCTTCAAATCTAGTAAAGAAAATTATCAAAAAACCTGATAAAGTAAAACCAAAGTACAGCTTCATATTAAAGCCTAAAGTGATTAGAGTAGATTTCTTAAAAACTATCAGAAAACAGCCCCAAACCTAGTAAAGAAAATTACTATAAAACAGCTTCAAAATTATAAAAAATCTACTGAAAAATAGCTTCAAAATCTAGCAAAAATTACTAGAAAAAAGCTTTAAACTTGTGAAAAAAAACTAGAAAATAGCTTCAAACCTAGCAAAAATAAATTTATTAGAAAATAGCTTCAAGCTTAATAAAGAACAAAAAACCCAGCAAGAAACCAAAAAAATTTTATTAAAAGCTAAAATTGATTAGAGTAGGTTTCTTTATAAAAAACTTCCAGAGAATAACTCCAAATCTAGTAAAGAAAATTACTAGAAAACAAGAAACCTGCCAGAGAACAATTCCAAACCCAACAGAAAATTATTAGAGAATCTGTAAAGAAAAACTAAAAAAATAGCTCTAAATCTATAAAGAACTACTTCAAACTTCAAAAAGAGCTTTTTAATATTTTGGCACTTCTCTCTAATAAAATTATTAAAAAACTACTAGAGAATAGCTTCAAAATATCAAAGAGCTTTTTAAAAATCACAAAGATCTATTTTAAAAATATCTAAAATATTCAAAAAAAAAGATAGCAAAAAGACTTAAAAAAAAAATACTATGCTAAAAATGCTAATTAAAGTACTAACCAAAAATTTTGAAATATACTATATCTAAAAGATCAAAAAAATTTAAAGTTATAGATTTACAAAAAAAAAAATGATAAAAATGTGATTATCACTACTTATTTATATATCTGAACTAGATCTGAAAAGTTACAAATAAGAGATTATAGGTAAAAAAATATTCAACTAGTATAATTACTGATTGTAGAAAGATTTATAAATAAATACAAATAGGCATTCTTATTGTAAACTGGTAAAATACCGATTTGAGAATATTTAATTATATTATTTATTGCCTATTGCAGTCAGATTATGGCAGGAATCAGAATAAAATAGGCTACAATAGAACAGCCTATTTGAATTAGTTTATTGATCTAAATTCTGATTGTTTTATATTTTATAGTTATTGTGCAAGTTATAAAAAATATGCACGTGGATGTTGAATGGTGGCAGGTGATTGGTGCAGATCATGCCACAAAGCGGCATAATTTAAGCTAATCACCTGCCACCATTCAACACCCACGTGAATATTTTTTATAACTATGCAATAACGATATTATTATGAAGCAGTTATTAAAAACTATACTAGTTTCTTATATTCATAGCTTATGTCATAAGCAAAACGTAATTAGTAGTATAAATAAATTTTTTATTTAGTTAATTTTTTGCCCAAATTTTTTTTTTTTAAATTCGAATAACTTTATAATGCCTAAAGATAAAAACTAAAACTTATCAGAAACCTACTGATGAACAATTATTGTACTTGCGTAACAAATCTAAAGTCTTAAATACCCATAAATCAACAAAAAACTGGATAGACAAATTTCAACAATATCATTCCAATATTGGTTCTGAAGGTGCACCAGAAGATATAAATGATATTTGAGAACTGGAAGTTCAATTATGTGAATTCTTTGCCATTGCTGAAAAAGCAAATAGATCACCATATTCAGTTAATTCACTTTTAGCTGCTATTCGTGCAATTAACAGGTTTTATAATTCAAGTACTAGCAAAATAAAACCTGTTAATTTGTGTGATCATCAAGCATTTCCTGATCTTTGGGAGATATTGGATGGAAAAACTAAAGATCTAGCTGAAAAAGGGTATGGTGAAACACATAGGTCAGATTCACTATCATTTGAAGAAATTTAATTTATGCTACAATATGAAGCAACATCTAAAGATACTTCTAAGGGATTATTGTATTGGGTCTTTTTATACAATGCAATTTTTTTAGCTTTAAGGGGTGGCAAGCATTATATATTAATGTTGAAAAGCTTTCAAAAACGAAAAGATGGAGGCTTTGATGTATATCTTTATAAGTCTAAAACTAATCAACGTGGATTAGATAACCTTGGATCAGCAGATAAAATTTTTATTTCTGCTGATAATTCTGTAATTATTAAAGATTATAAAAAGTATTTTTCAAAAAGACCTGTTAATACCAATCCTGAATTTTATTTGTATCCTATCAGTACAAAATTAGCACCTAGTACTTTAATAATTTATTTAATTTAATTTATTGGACAATATACAGTATTTTATTTATATACATTATTTTTTTTTTTTAGATTATTCAAATGTCAATATTTGGTATTAAAAAAAATGACTTGGAGAACATAAAATAAATGCATTTATGCAAATATTGGCTGAAAAAACTGGAATTAATTGCAAAGATTACAAGATTACTAATCAAGCAGGTCGTAAGACTCTTGTGCAATGATTAAAAGATTTAGGTACTTCTGATTATGAAGTTTCAACTATTACAAGACACCGATCTTTAGCAGGCATTGCTCATTATGAACGGCCAAAGAATAGTGTCCAGAAGTCTATATTAAACAATTTAATGGCAGCATTAGAAACTCCTAAACCATTATCTGGTAAAAAAAAAATTTAAATTGATATATAATAAAAATTAAATAAATTAACTAATACTATTTTTAGATGTTCAAGTTTCTCAACCTAATACACTACCTACTACTGATTTATATAATAACTTCAGATCTGCAAAA
>CAJVPU010000535.1:0-16962 GCA_910591775.1 Dentiscutata heterogama | reverse complement strand
ATTACATGAAAACCATTTTACCAAAACCTACTTAAAATTACTCAAAATTACGTAAAATTACGGTAATTTTACAACCCTAAAGGCAAGTATGTAAGTTAGCCTTACAACCCTAATTGGAACTCTATACCAATTATAGTACGTCAACATTCGCTAAAATTTTACTATGAAAATCTCACGCATTTGTGAATAAATCAAATAAAATTCAATTTCGGTTAGATCGTTTCTAAACCCGATTTATTATGAAATATCATTGTTAAATCCGGATCTAACGGATCTAATGATTAAATATAGATATAAACGATTAAATTTGTTTGCATAATTTTGTGAAATTTACAAATCAAAAAAAAAAAAAAACGACTCCGATATCTGGGTATAAAATTGTCCCATCGGAGTAGTTTTAAGAAATCCAGCAAATGCAAATGATTTTTTTTTTTTGATGATCTGCAGATTTCACAAATGCAATTATTAATACATTAATTGCCCCGCCATCTGCATGATGCCACATTAGTAATTATAGCTAACAAATTTGTTATGATTAGCAGATAAATTCGAATACGTATTATATATATACGTATACTGTATATTGTACGTAGTTCTGGGCACTTTGTTCCCACTAGACCTATAAACTGGAACATTGGACATATAGATCCAATTCCAATACTGACTATACGTACGATGCAGGAAATCAAAACTTTAAATAGGTTAAGATCAACTAGCATATTAGAGGTAAGCTAAATTCAAAAGCTGCGTATTTTAGCTTTCAGCAGTATGCATATTTGCTATTTAAGTACATATTATCCTTGGCATATTATTTTTATGCAAACACGCAAAGAGATGGAGAATTCTAGACCCTTTGCTTTATTGAGATCGCTAACTTAAGAAATCTATTTCAATGTGCTACCAAATTATGCATTTCTATATATAGTGAGATGAGTTTTTAATTTCCTGCACCGTACGTACGTACGGTGCATATATGAAACCTCAAACCCAAAATTCTTTGTAGATATGATACAACATATCAACATCTGCCGTCAAAGAAAATATGTTAAAACCTTTTCAATGAAGGATTTCTTAACCATATGAGGCGATATCCTATGAAATTCTATGCCGAATTCTTCAATCATATCAGATATTAGTCTTGACAAACCGAGTTTATCATTATTGGTATTGCATTGCATTGCAGGAACTTGCATAGTTCTTTCCAATAAATGATTTCATTGAAGATATCGGGATTTATTTTCAATATAGTGTTGGTACGTACGTACGTACTGTAGTGCCAAGGCATGCAATCCTAAAAATAGATTATTATAAATTTCATAATATATTTTTTTAAAATTGTATGTTTTCATTTGGCGGCACTCATTTCCATGTGAATAAATTTGAATTCCTGCATATTACATACATTCTCATTAAAAATGTAAAAACAGCCCTATACAGTATAGAGATAATAGTTAGCGTTAAATCTGAACTTAATAAGGTTCTCGCCCTTTGAAAACAAATATTTCCTAAATAATCATTCTCAATAAAAATATGCATAATAATGCATGCACTTTATTGAGAGTATAGTTGCCGTCCAAACACAAACTAGCTTGGGACTTTGGGATTTCTAGGGTGTTAATCATTATTTGGGACTAGTTAAAACCATGAAACTTGACACAAATTTACTGTGTGAATTTGATAAAATTTCAGTTTGGCCAATGTTTGCAACTATTTGGGCGGAACTATAATTTTGAGCTATAATTGTCATCAATATCTATAAATAGTGATTGTGATACCTTACATTAAAACAGCCCATCTACAATACAAGTAAATCAGGTTTAAAAAAAAAAGGTCAACAAATAATATTATCAGATTCTAAGGAAGCATTGTATGTAGGCTCCGATGGTAAACTAGGGTAGGCAATGCATGGAATCGGGATTAACTCAAGATTCCAACAAGAGTTAGAAATTTATGATATACGGGCATTTAAAAGAAATAAATCATGAGAGATTCTCTTTATTAACGTTAAGAGAAGAGTTCAAAGGGCATGTAACTTCTACTCTAACATATACATGCGCGGGTATCATTTACGACATCGTATGATCATCCTCACATGAGACCATCAACCTGAATATTGATTCTATCGGGCTAATGACTAATTTTAAAGATTAATACATAACATATATTTGCATCTACATCGAAAAACATATATATTCCTATTAACACTATTAACACTACCAAACAAAAGTCCTAGGCCAATTTACACCAATGTTACGAATTGATTTAAGTTTTTTTTTTTTATTGGAATATAATGCCCAGGGTGCCCAGCGGTGTAATTTCAAATTTTGGCCTAAACTAAGCTTAATTCGGGCTGTATTATGTTTTTGAATTTATCATTGCCTATTTTAAGTATTTATCAAGGCATCAGGTTTCCAGGTGACGATAACAATATACTTACCATGACGATTATTATAATTCTGGTCAATTTGCAGATCGTTTAGCCACCAGAACATTCTACTCCAAATCTGCAAATTTGTCTAGAATTATAAGTAATCAAGAATAAATTATATAAAACAATATGTAGAAAAAAAGAATATTATTAATAAATACATTAAAGCCAAATTAAAAAGTTCTGCAATATAACTTGTTTTTAGTTGAATACTAGATTTGTGCTTCTACGTGACTTCATCTTTCACGAAGCTCACCTATGTCAGATAGAGTTAGTCAAGGTTCCGATGTTTTGATGTTTTGCCAAGTTTCGATCTTCATCCTTTTTTTGGGCTTAGGTTTCGTCTTTCACCATTTTGGAAATAGGTTTCGCTTAACACCACTATGAGGCATTCCATATAATGACCACTGACAATGGCGAAACCTTTTGTCGAACAATTTTTGAATGACAATGATGAAACTATGATTATTCTTTCAAAATAAAAATAAATTAGCTCATGCAAAGTTAATAATTTTGTTTTGATCATTTTTTTAAAACAATATCAGTGTGTAGGAGAACTTATCCGCGCATGTGATAATTGACCAATGACTTAATTATGATCAATATAATGCAACACGATCAGGAATAATGTAAAAAAAAATTGTCCGGTTTTAAAATCGTTTACAACAAAAAATTTACATAACGAAGCGACTTTTACGCTCTAACAAAAATTTTTTCTTACGAAATTTTACTGTATAGTGGTAATTCATTCATTGAAATCTTAAAGCTTGTCGCAAATTTAATAAACAATAAGAAATGCATTGATTATCACGTGTACAGACTCCCCCTACTTGTGGGCCTTTCTTTTTTTACCTTTTTGTTTTCTATAACACATACTAACATTACTTGATGAAGATGCTAATCGCGTGAGGCTTCAAATGAGTATGACAATGAAAATGTCGAAATTAAAAAACAAATATTTCCGGCTTCAGATTCTATTTTGGTCAGTTCGCAAAATTTGTCGACTTCAATCGACACATATTATCTTTCAATTTAGGTCAATTTTAATTTAATTAGCTATTAAACATATCAAACCAATTATTTAGTAATTAATAAATTCAGTAAGGCCGCTCAAGGTTAATACCGTGTAGGCGCGTAATAACGCGCATCGATAAATTGAATCATTATCCAAATTTTGAAGAAAAAAGTTACAACTACAAAAATTTTCCCGAAACTATGTATGTGTGCAGTGTTGAAAATACGTTCATTCACTTTCTTTTCGGAATTTCTCTCGATTCTAATTTTATTTCCATCTGGCAATATGCTACTGTTATACTTATATCATATTTACATAGAGAACTTATTTTTCGAGTATTATGATCTCAATTTTTTTTCATAAAGAACATTCACACGATATCAAATGTTCTCAAATCTAAAGGTATGAGAACATGAGAAATAAGATTTCCAACACTAATGTGGGCGCCTTATTTAGGGACGCGTATGGGCGTTATTTTGAGTCAAATTTGCGATTTTTAAAAAAATGGAATTTTCGAAACAACGCCCATGTGGGTTAGTACGCGCCTACACAGCAATGGTCATTTTCCCTCATTAAGGTGTTACAAATGAAAAGCAACTACCGTACAAGTGCGAAATAACGCCCACCTACGCGTTATGTCGAGTACGCGCATGTTGAATTCTCACCCCTAATCATAAAAAATAGTATTTATTTAGAATAAGTGCTCAGGAACTGGGTTTGGTATTAAGTAAAGGTATTTTTGGCATTAACAAAAGCTGTTCTTTAGATCTAACGGTAGTGAATCATCAAACGGTCTAGTAGTAGTTCACCCGCAATGGCTCTATAAAGTTTTGCTACGTTTATTTGTCTTTATTTACGCGATTTTGCGAAAATTTGATGACAATTTACTACCATTAGAATCGTCGAGCAACTTATATAAATGCCAAAAATAGGTTTACTTATACCAAACCCTGTTCCGAATCACTGATTTTATTTTTACATTTCTTATATGGTTGCCGTTAATTGTGACGCCCATGGGCGCTAAATTTGAAGTTACATATACTATTTTAGAGATATCTGATTTCTAATTAACGCCCCTGAGCATTATATAGCGCCTTCACGGTATGGGTTATTCTGTCCCTTCCACTTTCGTGCTATACGTACTAAAAGTGCAGAATTTGAAAGTATCGATCGGCTGGCCTAAAACCTGATGGTATTGTCTACCGCAAATGGTGAGGCGAAAAAAAACCAGACAATTTAATCTGGAAAAAAACCATAGTTCCCTTTGATTAACATGCCAGTCAAGACTAAAACGAGTTTTATGTACACTAATACAAAAAACAAAATTCTGTGATTGTTGTCCCGACAGGCCACTTTTATGTACACAAATACAATAAATTTCTTTGTGACTGTTGTCCGACAGGCCACTTCCATATACGTAAATAATAAAAAAACTTCCTCAAACCCAAAATTGTGACTGTCGTTCGACAGGCAATAAACTGTCTAAAAACAATAGCTGTCGAAATGACAGGTCGTCAAATAAAAGCCCTAAGCCACTGCAAAATCGAGTACGAAGGTAGGGCGGGACGAAAAAACCAAACAAAGTCGGGTTAGAAAAAAAAAATGACAGAAGCTACCTTTTCTGGGGAAAACCCCGTTCCCCTTAAATACTACTTACGATTACGAATCTCAAATACTACGTATTACGTCATAAAATCACATACGATTCATACAATAAATTACGACAATACATCAAACGAAATCATAGAATAAAGGTGTTCTCAAGCACCTCAATCAAGTGATCGGAAGCAAATTTTTAATTATCGGAAATTAAATAAATGAATTAAATGAGTTACCATTCCGATGACAAAATCAGGGAGACACAAACCACCTTTTTTCTTCAAAAATTTACCATTGATATAGGTTGCTCAAAAACTACTTTTACCTTTTTTGCATATCGAACATAATAAACAATGAATTCTCAACAAATTTCTCAACGTTCTAAAAAAATTGCCACTTTATTTTTAATGCTCGAAGCTTTTAAAACAAATAATCGATGCCTTGATATGAACATAACAAATACAACACACCTTTTAACGTTTAATCAAACTGTAATGAATACTACTATTCAATTTTTCACTCATCTAAACTTAAGAACTTCTCAGCAAAGAAGGCCCTAAACTACAGGATTTTGGGTAGATGTTTTTCCATATTTAACGGATAATGAAGGTTATAACTCTTTTTGAAAGCATTTTTGTATTACCTGTGCTACCTTTAGTGCAATTGTTTCATGATTAGAAAGCCACCCTGCCTTTAGTGCAACTGCACCTAATGCGACTCCTGTGTGGAAACAAATTGCCATTGTATTGTGGTGTTTGGCAAATGGAACAGGAATAAGAATATTAGAACAAACTTTAGGGGTCAGTCAAGGATCAGTTAGTAATTTTACAGATCGATTTTTAGAGGCATTATTAGACTTGGAATCTGATAGAATAGCATGGCCATGAGGAGCAAGATTAGCAGCTGTAATTCAGGGATTTGAGTGTGAAGAGATAGGGTTAGAAAATAAAAAATTACTGAACGTTATTGGTGCTATGGATGGTTCTCATATTCCAATTCACTCTCCTTCTAAAAATGGATCTCGATATGTAAATCGCAAAAGCTTTCATTCGATAAACCTTCTTGGAGTTGTTGATCACCAAGGGCGATTTACTTTTATACATGCTGGTGAAGCAGGTTTGTATTATTAAATATTATTTAAAAATTAAATTATTTATTATATATTTAAATAAAAATTTATTGTATAAAAAAAAAAAGGAAGTGTACATGATTCTTGTGTATTTAGCCGTACAATTCTTAATTGTGAAATCAAGCTTCATCCAGAACAATGGGTTCCAGGAGGTATCTATATTATTACTGACTCGGCATATCCACTTCAGACCTATTTAATGAAGACATTTCCGAATTATGATTCATTGGGTCATCGAGAGCGACATTTTAATAAAACACTTTCATCAATGCAGATGATTGTTGAAAATGTATTTGGAATTTTAAAAGCATGATAGAGAATTTTATTGCACGAAATTTATTGTACTGAACTAGAATGAATAGTTAGAATAATTCATGCATGTTGTATCTTACACAACTTTGTATTGATAATGGCGATTTATTGCCTTTTGAAGATATTGAAATAAATAGTGAATTAGAATATGAAAATCAGAATGATATAGAAAATGATGCAATTACAGATAAAGAAGAGAGAATAACGGGTATTTATAAAAGAGAATATCTAGCAGATTATCTTATGAATGTTTAAAATTTTAAAAGGAATTGTTAAAAATTTCTATTTGTTCATCATGCTGTCTTTCTTGAATTTCCATAGTACGAGAATGCTGACAATCTATTGCTTCGATAATAGCTGTGGTTTGTTCTTTAATAAACATTTGAAATTCTTCAATAAGATTTTCTTTTTTGCCAATATGCTTATTTTTTCATTTTCGTGATGTAATTTGCAATATATAAAATTAATATAAATATCTAATTTGAATTACAAAGTACAGTATATAAACAATATTACATGTTCGTCCTTATTTAGCTCTTCATTTTCTTGTGCTTTATATTTGACACCTCAGATAGAATCACTTGTAATAGATGCCTCGACACTTGGATCAGATCTTAAATATTCGTTGATATTATAAAAAAATTCCTAATCATTTTGTAAAGGTTCTTCTCCAGTACTTGCTACAGTGTCTTTTATGTCCTGATATTTCTGAAACAAGGCATCCCACTTCTGCAGAATTAATGTTTTAGATCGTTTTTTTAAAATGGGACCAGCAACACTGGATGATTGTATATTTGAGACAATTGTATCCCAAATTCTTCCTTTTTCACATGGATTTTTACTTTTTGTAACATTTGTTGATGCTTTCCAACCTCTTCAATAAGTACTCGAATCTCAGGTGATGTCCACCGATTTGATAATTTATTAGTACTAATCGGTGTATCAGAAGTAGTAACAGGAGGGGTTGAAATAGGTTGTTCAACCGAAATAGCAGAGTTACTATAAATTGCCTATTTAAAAAAATTTAGATACGTACATACAATACATATATAGTATATATAACGATAATATCAAAAAAAAGAAAAAAATTACTTCTTGTTGCCATAAGGAAACTTTCGCTAATGACTCTATGAATTGATTCTGTTGCTGTTGCAACAAAAAATTTAAATTGGTAAGGTCATTTAAAGGAGAAGCTGAAACCGAAGCCGAAGCAACTGAAGTTGAAGCTTCACAGCTGGTTGAACTGGTTGAGAGGAAATTTTTTATTGGATTTTTTAGGTGGCATAATGAAAATTACGAAAAACAGAAAAAGCATGCTCAAGCATTTAATTCTATAAATATTGATATCAATTGTGATGCATGAGCATCATCACGATCATTACGTGATCAATTGATTTAGATGCATGAGAACACCTTATATCATTTAATGCATCAACTGCAAAATCATACGATAAATCACGATAATGCATCAACATCAATTCGTATCGGGCAGTTAATAACGTCAATGTTTTAGGCTCAAATGCAGGAAATTAAACAAACAAATGCCAGAGTATTTGATTAAATTTTATTGGTCAATTTTAATCACATAATAATGACCTTTCTGTGTTGCAATTGGCTTTTTTAATTTTGAGAATAACTAACCGAGAAGATGATGATATCGTGATTTCACATTGCTATGAATATGGAAATTAGCTCCGATACGATAGTTTAGTCTCGAATTGATCACGAAGTATATTAGTTTTGTGATGCATTGTCATGATTTATTGATTTATTGATTTGATTGATTTTTGAATGATTTCAAATGATTTCAAATATGAGTCTTTAGTGACGTAATGCCGTAGTATTCTCAATTAGTAATCATTAGGGAAGGGCCAGAAAACACGTGTTTTTTAAAGGGAGGGTGTCCTTTTAAAAATAACAGATCTATATATAAAAAAAAATTAGAGGGGGAGGAGGGGTAGCCTTATATAAAATAGAAAACACGTGTTTTCTGACCCTCCCCTTAGTAGTATTTAAAGGAACGAGTTTTTCCAAGTAGAGTAGCTTTCTGCCTTTTTTGCCGATCGAACGAAACTATGAGATAATTGGGTGATAAGTATGAGCATTGTAAATTGGTATTGTTATTACGAGCAATTGATTAAGTATGTGTAATTGAGTAAGTATGAAGTAATTTTTTCGTAGTATATTAGTAAGTAAGTAATATTGATCAGAATTATTTTTGTTTATTCTGCGAACCAGACTTTCATTCTGGTTTATCGACCCACACATCCTATCTCGGGGTTAGTTTTGTAGTGTCAAACCGGCCGGGACGGAAGTTTGAGTCTTTATATCTCAATATTGAAATTGGAACGACATCGCACAGTTTTGTCGGGGCGAAAGCAAATGTGATGCAAACTCATGGCTAAATAAGTAATGAAATTGTGACCTGCTGGGACGACAGTCGTACAGTTAAGTATAGCTCGTCGGGATAACAGCCAATGTCTTACAAACTCGTGATTAATTGAGAAATATATAAAAAAAAAGGAAGTTTCTCGATAACAGAAAGGGCATGCCCGTTTATGTTCTTAGCAATATTCCGAAATGAGAGATAGTATTAAAAATTTTGGTCTTCAACACATCAAACACTTTTGTTTGTGACACAATTCTTTTATACAGTATTTATGTTTGAGAGTGGAGTCTAAAATTTATGCATCGGATTGAAATGCACATCATGAATATAATAACGAAGACAAAACAGTAAATTCTATAGTGTTTGAACTCTTTACAATAACATATGCTATATCAATTAAACAATTATAGAGATTCACACCGAAAGTCTATCATCAAAAGAGAAATCGATTTGTACTATACTGCAGTTCTATTTTCATCGTTGAGTTAAAGATTAATATAAAGATATTTTTTAAGTACCATGTTGAATAGTTAATATTGCACATGTGAATTGGATATATTATTAAAAAAAACTAATATACGTATTAGTGACGGGCATATCAGCAAAGAAAAAAAATTCTTATGAAATTTTAATATATAATACAACATCCTCAATATACTAAATTCTAACTATAAAGAGCTGTTATAATGATTTTATAATATGAATTTTCTCATCCTAACACTAACTATAAAAAGCCTATAATGATCTTATAATACGAACTTTCTCATCCTAACACTATTCCAATCCGTAAAGCGTTCATCCGGATAATTATCAAATATCCGATCTTGGATTTAAAAAAATTAGATATTCTATTTCTTTAACATAACAACACATAATTTACAAGGGGTAATTATAAAAGCATTAAATATAAATATGACAAAAATATAATTTTTAATAATATTAATTAAATGTTTTGATAATATGAATATTATATAAATTTATCTATCAAATTTATACTTTTATTTTTGACACCACTTTTTCATCTATCAAATTTACGCTTTATATTTATGTCACCTTTTCTTTTCTTCACATATATGAAAAGTATGCATAAAAAGTATATAAAACAGGATGTTATCAGTGCTATGAATGAAATAAAAATCATCGACTTCTATAGATGAAGCATAAAATGCCTATTTAATATATAAATATAATATATTTAAAATTCATGTCATTATGTGATTAATTTATAAATTCCGATTTAAATTATATCTATTTTTAATTAATTCTGGATAAATTCTGATCTCGCAAACTTTTCAACAAGTTATATTCGAGACTGACACTAGAAAAATTATATGAATACTGTAAATTGATTTAATACATTAATTTACTAAGCTTAATAAAAGTGATAATAATATTCGCACAATGATATAATTAATAATGCTTCTTATATTCAAATAAGATATATTAGCATACCATAATGATGATGATAAGTGGAATCATAATAAAAAATCTCTACGATGCACTAATTTTGGCAATAATTTTAAAGTTTCGAGCAAACTTTTAACTCTATTATGTAGAACAACAATGTAACAAGAGGTAACGTACCTGATCCAAAGTGAATCCCACACATGGCGTGATAAATTAAAACTAATATAAATAATTTCAGGTTTAATTGATCACACCATGTGTAGGATTCACTTTGGATTGGGTATGTTCTCTCCTGTTCAACAATGTACTTTTCTAGTGGGTTTCCCAAAATTACTAAGGATTCATTGTCAACTATTATGAAAAGAATCAACACGCTCTTCATCGCACGATCTGCATCATTCTTTTTAATAAATCATTGCAAATATCCAATAATTTATTAGATTCATCTTTCTTCTAGTTCGTCGAAATTGGCATTCCCTGGATTATTAGAACTATTAATTAGTGATATTAATGTATTTGGTGATGTTGGTGTTTTATCAGTATTCTTATCTAATTTATTAGAATTTTCGTTTTTTAAAATTTCATTCTATATTTATCACTGAATTTTTTACTTCATTATAAAATTTATCTTACTCTTGATCAAAAATTTGGGGGATTAACTTCTTAAGATTTTCTACCTATTGTATTTCATCAAGAAACTTTTTTTATCAAATTAGAAAATTCTTGAATTTTATTAAATAATTTTAAAAAAATTGGTTCAATCTTTTCATTATCTTTTCAGAAATTTCTTTATAATTATTTTTAAAATTTCGTCTTATTTTAAATTCAATTTTCATGTTATCTACATCGTCAAGGAATTCTTCTCTTATACGATCTAAGCTATTTTTGTAAAACTTTTCTATTTTATTTTCCAGAATTTTGTAGCATTCAAAAATTTTTTAAATAATGTGTCACAAATATCATGTACCTCATTATCAGTCTCGTATTTTATTAAAAATCTTTTCTAAATTTTCTGAAGGTTCTTTTAAACTTTCTCGCATCTTAATTTAGAATCTTCTGCTATCTTGTTAAGTTTTTCAAATGCTTCATTAATTTTTACTCTTAAAAATTTTTGTAACTTCAGTATTAAAGCCTCCAGAAATCTGCTTTTTCATCTCCTTCATTCTTCTTTTAAAGGCTATGCCATACAGGTTAGAATGATGGTAGCTATAATTAAATTTATGCATAATGGAATACCAAAAACCAATACTTTGATGCAGTAAAAAAAAAAAAAAAAAAAAAAAAAAAAAAATTAATATTATATAATCATTAAAAATAATATTAAAGTGTATTAATATTAATTAATAGTACCTTGGTAAAACAAATTCTGGTTATTTTTGGAACTTATAAAACAAAGTAGCTCGTGAAAAATAAATTGACGGTAATGAGTATTAAACTCGAAAACGCATGCATTAATTTAACGTGATCTTTATCAATCTTTAAATATTTTGAAAAGATTTCTATTTTGTCATATTATAATGTATAAAAATACGATTAATGCAAGGACTATAAATGACACAATAATTTCGGTATGGTATTTATTCCAGAGGCCACCTAGAATATAATGTTAGTTATGTGATAATGTTTTTATAACATAATCAAACAACTTACTATTCTTGAAAGCCATAATATTGATCCAAAATCCTCTACAATACCAATTGAAAACGTTGTAATGTCCTTATTACTAATTATGATGTTTAAGTTTGATACTACAACTTGAGCAGAATTTACATCACATAAATATGACGGACTGACATGAATAGAAAAAATAATTTAATCATATTGTTGATCAAATTAAACTGAAATTTTTTATTTGTTCTTAAAAGTTTGCGCCGTACTGGTAATTTACTAGAAATCTCATTTAACAATGTATCAAAATATTTAGAGCGGTTAGGAAGCGATAAGAGTTTTTTTATGATTTCCGGTTTTAAACCAACAATAGAGAATGTAAATGAAATAGTTTTTTTTTTTAAGTTTACGTAAAGAATAATAAGCAAAATGTGCATGCTGATATATGAAATAAAATATACCTGAGGAATCATCAACTAAATTGTCAGTATCTGTTAAAATATTTGAAATAATAGTAAAATTAAATTAAAGCAAATATTATAATAATAATAATAATAATAATGATGATGATGATAAATAGAAAAATAAAATCTTACTTCAAGTGAGATTCCAAAGTCCATTATTAATTCCCAATAGAGGCTCCTTATACGAATAACTTTTAACAAAATTATTATACATTTCTACATAATACAGTAATAACTTTCACTGTATTGATTAAATGTACTACTAATGAATGCTATGTTAATGGTTTTTCCGTCCGACTAATTTTACAATAATTACTCATTGTTGATGAAATTTTCTGTCTAAATTATTATTAGAAATTTTGTAAATAGTGACAGAATCCGGCTGTCAAGTCATCCGACAACATAACAGGATCGTAAAAGTTGATTCTTAAAATCGTCGTTGATGAATTAACAATACTATTTATGGAGTGAATAATTTGGGTTATCTAAAGATTACCATAGCCAAAATCTAAATTTATATATAAATATTATCATTTAAAAAATTATAGATATATTAAGCTGTTTTCAAAATAGTTGAAAGTACAAAAAAATTTTTTTTTGAAATACTCGAATACTTGAATGTTTGATTAGTTTAAACTAATCAAATATTCGAGTATTCAAGTATTTGTGAAAATAAATTTTTTTTCACTCTCAACTATTTTGAAAACAACTGTAAATAAGTCATAAAGATATAATAATAGAAACATACCACGATATGTTAGAACTTTAGTTAATGGAATAGTGAATAATGACCAAGATGTATTTATATTATTTGTATAAGGTGAAGCAAGCAGAAAAGTATTATTATACAAAAGAGCATTTACACCAAAGGTATTTGTAATAAAAGTGCCTTTTGAATCTAATATAACTGGAATACTGTATTCATCATAAGAATAAATATAATGGTAACTCTTATTGTAAATTTGATTATAATTTGCAGCATCTAATATATATCTACCGAATGGCATTGTTTTCACTCTCTAATCATATTTAAGCATACCAACTAGGATAGGAAGTTGGAAATTACAGTTGTTGATAGCATTGATCCTGACAACCAATTAGGGATGGCAAAAACCATGATTTAAATCGATTTTTTATGATTTACAAGCATTTGATTTTTATTACGTAATATATTATATTTAATTTAAATACCGATCTTTGGATGCAAATTTTTTTAAAAACCGTTGGCATTGCGATTTAAAATATCTTCTAAATACATTACGTAATAAAGATTTAATAAAAAATCGGTGATTTATAACATTGTGATTTAAATCACGCGCCTTCCCTACGACCAACACCAATAGATGATATGTCACAATAAATTCCTGTATTTTGTTGACTTAATTCATAGTGTAAAAAGTCGATTTTTAAATGTGCAACGCACTGCTAATAATATGTCACTAGTAGTATGTTTACAGCTACTGCGTAGTAAAGCATAACCACTATCAACAGTTGAAAATGACGTCATGATAAAAGTTTCATTCGGATCGATTAAAACGCTACCACTTGTTCTGTTTGGCGGTTATAATTTTCCAAAATTATCTCTATATAAAAATAAATTGAAATACAGTACATTAATTATAAAATAATAATGATTATAAATAATAAGGAAATTAAATTCAGAATTTGCACTGAATATTGATGCCATCTGATCAATCGCAAATTGCCTTGATTTACAGGATCCACTCTAATAAATTCAAGTTTATTGTTTATATTTTGCTGGATTGTACTCACTGGATTCCAATAACCGTCAGAATCAATATAAGTCGTATCAAAAAGTATTGAACTAGTAATTTAGAATAATTAAGGTAAATATTAAGTCTATATTAATGAATTTTATAAAATATTCACGCAAAATTATTGTCTCATCTTAGATTGTTACCATTCCAATCAATAACATCGTCCATTCCTCATAAGTTATAAGATTTGACGAATTCTTAGTTCGTTTTTTGTAAAGAATATATTTTTTTTAATTAGAGTTTTTAAAATACCGCCTTTTATAACTAAACAATAATTTACAGGATCTAATTTTAAATCGAGATTAATCTTATTAACAGTTCCATTTAATTGGATAGCTCTTATACATAATAGTGTAATATCTGTTCTGAACAATGGCCTTGTGATTTTGTTGGATCATGTCATATAATATAGACGAGTGTTGTTCCATCATCATAAACATACGTATTTATTATTTGAGGCCGCACGTGGGAATAAGGTGCCTGATATGCTCTCAGTATAGTTATTATTAATAAAACAAAGGGATATCAAAAATAATTACTGCGCTACAAAGTTTATAAATTCATCGTAATATCAAAGTTGAACTTTTTATATTAAAAAATGTTTAACGTCATTTCGTGTAACATGATAGTACATAATGTTACACGAATTTGATGTATAAAAATCATTTCTCGAAATGTTAATATTCAATCAAATAAATACTTTTTTTTTTTTGCTTTTTTTATACCGGTTTATTGTAATTTATTTATTTTCGTAAACTATAAAGACCTATATGCGTAATAGGGTCATCCCTTTTTTGCCAATGTCACCACAGATCGAATAAGTATATGCCACGATGTGCGGCAAAAATCAGAAAAAAAATCAGAACCTGATATTTCTATTATATTATCACATGAATAGTGAATATTTTTAACAATAATATCACCATGTATTCTCAGTTTATACAATATATTCGGACACAAAATTTCAGATTATATAATTGCAAAACATCACTGCGACATTTTGTGATTGAACTTAAATTAAGAACCCGAATTACTATTTGATTTTCGTAATTAATAATAATTATTACGTATCAACTATATGACACTTCTATCAAAATGATCTCCAAATCTAATAAAGTTAATATAATTATTGCGTCAAACACATCTCCCACCTTAAAGCCCATCTCCTATTTTTAAAAGTAGATACGTTTATGGTATTTATTTATTTATTTATTAAATATTTTAACTCATATTAGTAAATCCGTCAAATATGTCATAACTTTTAGGGTAGTAGATAATTGTTGTTGTTTGATCGCTTATTTATATGCACTAAAATCTTACAGAACATATGAGAACTGGGTCTTGGATCTGCTAGGAATTTTTAAATTTACTAGTAATACTGTAAAACGCCATATACGGTATCTGGTGTAATGCAATTTCTACATAGGAAAAAATTAAACTTAACACACATTAGTTATGCAGCAAATTAGTGTTTCGGGCGAAATTATATATTTCGCCTAGGCGAAATTTCCGAAATAGGGCGAAATATATTTCGCCCAAAAGCCTGAAATTCGAAACTGGCGAAATTGGCGAAATGTCCGAAACCTGGCGAAATATCCGAAACCTGGTGAAAGTTCCGAAATCTAATATTAGAATTTTTATTATAAAAAATACCCAGAGTGTAGTGAAATAAAGTATGAGTTTAATTTACTTATCCGAAATAACATATATCCTCACAATTTGGTTCTTTAACGTTGAAATAATTTGAGCAAAAGGATTAAAAGTATCAGGTAATTGTTTTATTGATAGCAATACTAGTTGACACTAATTGTAAATGCTAGTTATTATAAAGGATTGTTTTTATACCTCTCTACATATCAAAATTTTTAAATCTTTGAGTGAAGATATCTCGATACCCACTAAGCTAAATTTGATGAACTTTTTTTTTATTTGAATTATACAGATACGTGGAATTTAAATAAAAAAAGGTTTATCAAATTTAACTTGGTGAGTGTCGAGACAACTTCACTCAAAGATTTAAAAAATTCAAAACTTCTACCGTATTGGCGCGTAATAACGCGCATCTGCGCGTTATTTCGAGACCCTGCGCGTTATTTCGGGACGCGCATGCGCGATATTTCGAATCATTCTGACAAATTTGGAGACGGTCAATTCAATATATGATCTACTTATATAAAGGTGCGCGTTATTTCGGGACGCGCATGTGCGTTATTTCGAGTCAAAAATGCAATTTCAAAAAAAGGCGTGTTTCAAAATAACGCGCATGTGCGTTATTACGGTATCAAAAAGAAGAGTTGCGCCAAACTTTTTTTAAACTTTGAATGAAGATATCTCGACACCCATCAAGCCAAATTCGATGAACTTTTTTTTATTTGAATTATACAGATATAGAATTTAAATAAAAAAAAAGTAAGTCAAATTTGACTTGGTGAGTGTCGAGATAAACTTCAAAGATTTAAAAAATTCAAAGCGTCTATCAAAAAGAAGAGCTGCGCCAAACTTTTTTTAAACTTTGAGTGAAGATATCTCGACACCCACCAAGCCAAATTCGATAAATTTATTTTTATATAAATTTTAAAGATACATATAATTTAAATAAAAAAAATTCATTGAATTTGACTTGGTGTGTGTCGAGATATCTTCACTCAAAATTTATAAAAAAGTTTGGTGCAGCTCTTCTTTTTGATAGACGTTTTGAATTTTTAAATTTTTGAGCGAAGATATCTTGTCATCCACCAAGCCAAATTCAATGTACGTTTTTTATTTGAATTCTACAGATTCGTAGAATTTAAATAAAAAAAAGTTCATTGAATTTGGCTTGGTGGGTGCCAAG